>RPOG01002070.1:15228-64984 GCA_008086565.1 Thalassoma bifasciatum | reverse complement strand
TGTGTGTGTGTGTGTGTGTGTGTGTGTGTGTTGGATTGGCAGGGCGCTGGGAGTTTTCCCCCTCAGTTTACCGGTAACAGGAGCCGCTTGATGCCAGCTCGCTCGACATTTTCCAGCCCCAGCTCAGCGTCGGTGCCAAACCTCTAATGCAATTCTGCAGAGGACGTCTGATTGTGTTTATTGTGCTGCCACGGCCCCGTCCCAGACACGGTGGTTAGAAATTATAATTTGTAAACCGAATTAAATCATCAAGAGAGCCACTCAAAATAACCCCGGGACCTGATTAAACTCTGGACGGAGCGAGGAGGAGGCAGAGCAGCGTAAACTTACACTGGTCGTTTTTTATTCCTTATGTCCAGGGGTGAAAGTCCAACAGTTGAAAAAAAAAAAAAATAAATAACAAAAAAATTGGCTTTATTTCTTTTTAGATTTTTTTTTGTCCCTATTAGGTCTAAATTTTGAGACAAAAGTCAAACTTATCAATGAAAAGGTCAAAATTTGACATAAAATATCAGATTCTTGAGATAAAAAGATGAAATCATTGGGGAAAAAGTCAAAATTACAATTGAAAAAGTTGAAAATTTGAGACAGGACAATTTTTTTTAGATAAAGTCAGAAATTGAAATAAAAAGCTGAAATTTTGAGATAAAATATCAAAATCATGAGATGAAAATTTGAATGACTTTTAGATTAAAAAAGTCAAAAATTTGAGATCACATCAAAATTTGAAGTAAAAAGTCAAAATTATGAGTTAAAAAGTCAAATTTTCTAGATAAAATATCGGATTCTTGAGATAAAAAGATGAAATTGGGGGAAAAAAGTCAAAATTTCAATTGAGAAAGTTGAAAATTCAGTCAGAAATTGGAATAAAAAGCTGAAATTTTGAGATAAAATATCAGAATTGTGAGATGAAAATTTGAATTAATGAGGAAAAAAACCTAGATTTTCAGATTAAAAAGTCAAAAATTTGAGATTACATATCATAATTTGAGGTAAAAAGTCAAAATTATTAGTTAAAAAGTCAAATTTTTAGATAAAAATCAGATTCTTGAGATAAAAAGTTGAAATCATTGGGGGAAAAAAGTCAAAATTTCGATTGAAAAAGTAAAAAATTTGAGATAGGACAATTTTTTTTTTAGATAAGGTCAGAATTTGAAATAAAAAGCAGAAATTTTTTAGATAAAACATCAGAATTGTGAGATAAAAATTTGTATTCATGTGGGGGAAAAAAATCCAAATTTTCAGATTAAAAAGTCAAAAATTATTAGTTAAAAAGTCAAATTTTCTAGATAAAATATCAGATTCTTGAGATAAAAAGATGAAATCACTGGGAAAAAAGTCAAAATTTTCAATTGAGAAAATTGAAAATTCAGTCAGAAATTGAAATAAAAGACTGAAATTTTTAGATAAAATATCAGAATTGTGAGATGAAAATTTGAATTAATGAGGAAAAAAACCTAGATTTTCAGATTTCAAAGTCAAAAATTTGAGATTAGTTACCAAAATTTGAAGTAAAAAGTCAAAAATTATTAATTAAGAAGTCAACTTTTCTAGATAAAATATCAGATTCTTGAGATAAAAACTGAAATCATTGGGGAAAAAAGTCAAAATTTCAATTTTAAAAGTTAAAAATTTGAGATGACAATTTTTTTAGATAAAGTCAAATTCTGAAATAAAAAGCTGAATTTTTTAGATAAAATATCAGAATTGTGAGATAAAAATTTGAAATTATGCGTAAAAAAACCTAGATTTTCAGATTGAAAAGTCAAAAATTTGAGATAGGACACTTTTTTTGTCAGAATTTGAAATAAAAAGCTGAATTTTTGAGATAAAATATCAGAATTGTGAGATGAAAATTTGAATTAATGAGGAAAAAAACCTAGTTTTTCAGATTAAAAAGTCACAAATTTGAGATTACATATCAAAATTTGAGGTAAAAAGTCAAAATTATTCGTTACAAAGTCAAATTTTCTAGATAAAATATCAGATTCTTGAGATAAAAAGATGAAATTGGGGGAAAAAGTCAAAATTTCAATTGAGAAAGTTGAAAATTCAGTCAAAATTGAAATAAAAAGGTGAAATTTTGAGATACAATATCTGAATTGTGAGATGAAAATTTGAATTAATGAGGAAAAAAACCTAGATTTTCAGATTAAAAAGTCAAAAATTTGAGATAACATATTTAAATTTGAGATAAAAAGTCAAAATTACTAGTTGAAAAGTCAAATTTTCTAGATAAAATAACAGATTCTTGAGATAAAAAGTTGAAATCATTAAAGTTAAAAATTTGAGATAGGACAATTTTTTTAGATAAAGTCAGAAATTGAAATAAAAAGCTGAAATTTTGAGATAAAATATCAGAATTGTGAGATGAAAATTTGAATTTATGAGGTAAAAAAAATAAGTTTTCGGATTAAAAAGTCAACAATTTGAGAATACATATCAAAATTTGAGGTAAAAAGTCAAAAATTATTAGTTAAAAAGTCAAATTTTCTACATATAATATCAGATTCTTGAGATAAAAAGTTGAAATCATTGGGGAAAAAAGTCAAAATTTCAGTTTCAAAGCCGAGAACGAAAGCGTGACACAAAAACACTCAGCTGGATTTCAGTTTATGCAGAGTTTCATTCACAGCTGTCTTTGAATTTGAGAGACGTTAAAATAAGAAGCTAAACATGATGAAGTGTTGTTTTATTCAAACCACAGTTTTCCGCTCTTAGACCGAGGAGTCACGCGCCAAGAGGTTACAGCGAAACGAGCGTGAAGTTAACGTCTATTTCAGCTCAAACCACAGCTGATGTCACTCAGACGTTCATGTGGAGTTGGCTCTTTAAGGCCAGAAGGCTTCAGTTTTACAGGACTGACTCCAGGTTTGACTCCAGGTTTGACTCCAGGTCTACAGGAGTGGGATCAGATGTTTCTCAGATACCTGACACCGGGAGAGAGCGCCGGCTGTGACGGGCGGCGTGGACGAGCGATACTCCCAGAGAAACGGTGGCCAGAGAGGAAACAGGTCAATGCAACCTGTGTCAGAGTTTTAAAACAGCTTCATTTCCATCCTCTTTACTTCATTTAGAGGTTTAAGAGCTGAGAATACACCAGACAGGAAATGACCTCATGCAGGCGCCGAGGGGCCGAGGGGTCAACACGCAAGATAAAAACGTTAATACTCAGGAGAAGAGGAGGAGAAAGTAGATCAGTCTCTAACTGATTTTGACTTTTTTCCCCGAATTATTTCAACTTTTTATCTCAAGAATCTGATATTTTATCTAGAAAATTTGACTTTTTAACTCATAATTTTTGACTTTTTACCTCAAATTTTGATATGTAATCTCAAATTTTTGACTTTTTAATCTGAAAATCTTTTCCTCATTTATTCAAATTTTCATCACAATTCTGATATTTTATCTCAAAATTTCAGCTTTTTATTTCAATTTCTGACTGAATGTTCAACTTTCTCAATTGAAATTTTGACTTTTTTCCCCCAATTTCATCTTTTTATCTCAAGAATCTGATATTGTATCTAGTAAATTTGACTTTTTAACTCAAATTTTAGACTTCTTAATCTGAAAATCATTCAAATTTTCATCTCAAGATTCTGATATTTTATCTCAAATTTTCAGCTTTTTATTTCAATTTCTTACTTTATCTAACAAAAAAAGGTCCTATCACAAATTTTTAACTGTTACAATTGAAATTTTGACTTTTTTCCCCTAATGATTTCAACTTTTTATCTCAAGAATCTGATATTTTATCTAGAAAATTTGACTTTTTAACTAATAATTTTGATATGTAATCTCAAATTTTTGACTTTTAAATCTGAAAATCTGGATTATTTCCCCCCACATGAATACAAAATTTATCTCACAATTCTGATATTTTATCTCAAAATTTCAGCTTTTTATTTCAATTTCTGACTGAATGTTCAACTTTCTCAATTGAAATTTTGACTTTTTTCCCCCAATTTCATCTTTTTATCTCAAGAATCTGATATTTTATATAGAAAATTTGACTTTTTGACCAATAATTTTGACTTTTTACCTCAAATTTTGATATGTAATCTCAAATTTTTGACTTTTTAATCTGAAAATCTAGGTTTTTTTCCTCATTAATTCAAATTTTCATCTCACAATTCTGATATTTTATCTCAAAATTTCTGCTTTTTATTTCAATTTCTGACTGAATTTTCAACTTTCTCAATTGAAATTTTGACTTTTTTCCCCCAATTTCATCTTTTTATCTCAAGAATCTGATATTGTATCTAGAAAATTTGACTTTTTACCTCAAATTTTGTCTTTTTACCTCAAATTTTAGACTTCTTAATCTGAAAATCATTCAAATTTTCATCTCAAGATTCTGATATTTTATCTCAAAATTTCAGCTTTTCATTTCAATTTCTGACTTTATCTAAAAAAAAAGGTCCTATCTCAAATTTTTAACTGTTTCAATTGAAATTCTGACTTTTTTCCCCAATGATTTCAACTTTTTATCTCAAGAATCTGATATTTTATCTAGAAAATTTGACTTTTTACCTCAAATTTTGATATGTAATCTCAAATTTTTGACTTTTTAATCTGAAAATCTAGGTTTTTTTCCTCATTAATTCAAATTTTCATCTCACTATTCTGATATTTTATCTCAAAATTTCAGCTTTTTATTTCAATTTCTGACTGAATTTTCAACTTTCTCAATTGAAATTTTGACTTTTTCCCCAAATTTCATCATTTTATCTCAAGAATCTGATATTTTATCTAGAAAATTTGACTTTTTAACTAATATATTTTGACTATTTACCTCAAATTTTGAGATCTAATCTCAAATTATTGCCTTTTTTATCTGAAAATCTGGATTTTTTTCCCCCACATGAATACAAATTTTTATCTCACAATTCTGATATTTTATCTAAAAATTTCAGCTTTTTATTTCGAATTATGACTTTATCTAAAGAAATTGTCCTATCTCAAATTTTTAACCTTAATGATTTCATCTTTTTATCTCAAGAATCTGATATTTTATGTCAAATTTTGACCTTTTAATTAATAAGTTTGACTTTTGTCTCAAAATTTAGACCTAACTTCTGCAAATTTGTGAAGAGCATGTGCGAAGGAAACTCATGCATTTCTCAGTTTTCTGCAGAACATGATGAGAGCTAAACACAGAAGACGTGGAAGAGAAAAAAAGAAGTGTAAGAAGAAGTTGTTTGAACCTCGAAGAATGAAACAACAACAGTTTTGACAGTCCATGAATCAGCGGAGTCATTCATCAGGAACAAAATGTAAAACATTCTCCGCTCTGGGTTTGTGCAGGATTTACCGCCCTCTCTCTCTCTTTTCTATTTTTTTTTCTGAACGGTGAAACATACAATCACAGGCTGGCAGAGCTGGCACACAGATGGTCGGCGTTAGGATTACTCAACAGTTACAGACAAAAATGTCGTTATTAAAGCGAGCGAACAGATGTGAATGTTTGCACCATTTTTCACCCAGCAGCTCCCTGCAGGATCCAGCTATTAGACAAGAACACGCATGTGAAAATACAACAGCTCATTTTCTGCAGCCTGCAGTCTGCACATGCTGAATGTTTGCATCCCAGATTCATCCACTGCTTCATCAGTTCAGTGGCATTAATGCAGAAACACTCAGGGTCCAAAGGGAGAGGATGACATCATGCAGCTTTCAGACATCTTAACGACCACAACATCGATCACAAAGAGCTCTGATTGAGCTTTAAACATCCTCATCCCTCCCTCTGAGTGACTCATCCTCTCAGGCCTCTATCTTTGCAACGACCCCATAAATATAAAGTCTTAAAGCTGCATGTTCAGACCAATGACTGTATATAGAATGGACAGCGTGGCTCCGCCTGTCACCGTTCTACGATTTTGAAGCCAAAAAACCCCGTTTCTCTAGCCGGCATTGTGCAGCCAGAGTCTGCGCAGTAGAGAATTTCTGGTGGAGCCAAGTAAAAAAGAGAAATAAAAATATTTATTTCTTCTTCTTCAGAAGGTTTAGTCTCCTTTTGACTCTTTCCTGAAGTTTCTTATATCCCCGATAAAAACTACTCACGAACGGCAGCTGTCAACTATCGTAAAACGAAACTTATATCGCGGTTTTTAACGTCCAATAACTAATGAGAAACTAACTTCTCAGGAAAAAAACACCTGAACACCATGACATCATCATACCACCTTAGTGTAAAGATGAGAGAAACGTTTCTACGAGGTATCGTAATTTTTTAAAGTTTTCCCGGCTCATATCTGGAATACATGGGGAGGCGGGGCTTATGACCTATACTGCAGCCAGACACCAGGGGGCGGGGCTTATGACCTATACTGCAGTCAGACACCAGGGGGCGGGGCTTATGACCTATACTGCAGCCAGACACCAGGGGGCGGGGCTTATGACCTATACTGCAGCCAGACACCAGGGGGCGGGGCTTATGACCTATACTGCAGCCAGACACCAGGGGGCGGGGCATCTGCTGGAGGCTTCAGTTTGAGCCGAACGTCGTTAAGTCCACTCGTTATACAGTCTATGACCTTTACATGTTCATTTGTTGCAGAAAACCCTGAATCTGTCTATAAACTGATCAAAACACTCCAAAAAACATCATCACATAAGGATCTCCGAACACACTGGAGGGGCGGGGCCTCAAACACCAAGGTCTGCCTGCAAAGAGACAATAAAAAAGAAGAGAAGGGGATTCTGATTCTGATTTCCACAAAACGTGACGGAGGAAATTAGTCACGCTTCGCCGTACAAGAAAACGCATGTGGCTTTTTTTTTTTTTTCATCACTCCCTGCAGTGTCCACTCTCAAACTCCAGGGGGCGGTGTATCACAGACACACATCTACCAGAGCGCTACACTTAAGCAGAAGAAGGCGACGTTTACACGGAGACGATTAAAACTGTAGACGCAAAAGTGCAGCAGAAGTGTCGTATCATTTTCAAGTTTTCTCCGCGTTTAGACGAGAGTCTTCGGGAAACACAATAACGGGTGAAATTCGACGCAAGGCCGCTGCATGGCGCTGTGGCATTCATTTCAGATATCCAAAATGTAAATTGCAGATACCTGCAAATTAATTCTGGATATCTGTAATTCAATTTTTCCTGGTCACAAAGAACATTCCAGATATCTACAACCTCATTTTGTCATGGCGACATGATGTCACTTTTTTCCATTCGTTTGGATGGGGGTTTCTCATTCAAGATATCTATGATGTTATTTCCGATATCTTGAATGTGAAGTACAGATATCTGTACTGTACTTCTGTGGCAGAAGAATTCTGTTTAGACCGACAGGGAGGTTGAAGGGAGTCGTGCCAGGCTCCAAAAAAAACGTACTGCAACTTTGCGATATGAAAGAGAATGACACGTCTGACAAAAATTAGAATGTTTACTTTTTAAACTTATTTATTTGCATCTTTTTTTTTTTACTTTTACAAACTATTTGCACCTTCTTCAGAACCTTTGTGCACTGCAAAAACTGAAATCTAAGCAAGTCATTCTGTCTTATTTTGAGTACAATTTGTCTTACTATTCTTGATTTGAGCCACATTTACTAGACAAGGTCATAAAAATGTCTTATTTCAAGTTTTTTAAAGACAAAAATGAGGCATCAATTGCTTGTAACAAGTAAAAAAAAAAAAAAATCTGCCAATGGGATAAGATAAAAGATTCTTGTTTTAAGACATCTTTCTAATTTCAAGAAACTTCCCGGGCTAATTTGTCTTATTTTTGTCTTAATTTTGTCTTAAGCTGAGTTAATGGGTTCCGGAATGTTGTGACATCATCAAGGGCGAAGAAAGTTTCTCAGTTCCGGAATGTTGTGACATCATCAAGGGGCACAGAAAGCTCTCAGTTCCGGAATGTTGAACATTCTAGAACCTCACTGATGGAGCTGCAACATAAAGGCCGTGTAGAGCTTTTAAAACTAAAACTAGAAAAAAAAGAAATTTTAACATCAATTCTTAAAGAGACAGGAGCCAGAGCAGAGTTTGAAGGAGGAAAAAAGACTTTAACTAAACACCAGGGAGAGAAATAGAGAGATTTTTATGACTACGGGGGCACCAAAGGGACAAAATAAAAACTAAAACTTTACTCAACTGCCATTTTCTTCAACTAGAAACACACAAGTTGCTAATCTACTTCTGCTCTGATTGCACAGTTTTTGCACATTATCAGGAATTATAGTCGCACAACAACAAAAAGAAAGCAGAACCTCACTTCTCTGTGAGCGTTAAACTGATTTTGGGTTGTGAGGATGATCCCTCCTTTGTTGTCAGACACTTTAACTAAAACCAGAGTCTGTCAGTCGTTTAAAGGATCTTGTTGCACACTGAATTATGTCAGAAATTAAAAAAAGATCTCAGATTTGAAAGCAGCAGAACTCGTCTTCTCTTGGTTTTGTTTTTCCTCCTTCTCTCTGGTGTTTGGCTGCTTCACAGATATAAAGTATGTTGTTGTGCAGAGCTGGCAGAAACAGCCAAACATCTCCCGGCGCTGCTGCATGTGTTTGCTGACTCTTGGCCTTTTGCAATGGAAAGACTTGATTTCTGCAGATCTAACAGGAAGCCGTCCCGCTAAGCTAATCTCCCACAAACCTCCTCTGGCTTCGGCCGCAGTGCCAGAGCTAATCAGGAGACGTCAACACGGGCGTGCATGAAAAAATACAGCGTGCAGAAAAAGGAAGTCAGGATGTGACGCTGAGAAAAAATCATTCATGTACGGTGAGCAATTTTAACGTTTAAAAACTTGACTGGATATAAAATGCAAATATCTGTAATCAAATTTTGCCTCGTCAAAAAGAACATTTGAGATATTTGCAAATACACTCTGCCTGTCCACAACTATCATTTCAGATATCTACAACATTATTTTGGATATGTCACTTTTCGCCATTCATTTGAATGGGGTTTCTAATTCAAGATATCTACTACGACATTTACGACACATCCAAAATGTGAATTACAGATATCTGAATCTAAACTGTAGATGTCTGTAATTCACATTCAAGATATCTCTAGATATATTTTGACTAGTCATAATTAGAATAACAGACATCTCAATTAAAGATATCTACAATTTCTTTTTCCCAATATCCAAAATTAAATGTTGATTAAGTGAAATGAATTGTAGATATCTGTAAACAGAATTTTACAAGGGAAAATTGTAAAAAGTTACTCAAACTGTAACAAATTGAATCGTTTGGACTTAGAATTTGTTACATTATTGACCAGTTATTACATTTTAGGTCGTTGTTACACATGGGGTTCTTATAAGACGTTTTATGTCCTTCATATTTATTGGGTTGGAAACATTTTTGAGACTTAAAAATGCGCCCTGAGTTGGAAAAGGTTGGGAAACACTGATTCAGAGAAATCTTGAATGTGAAGTACAGCTATCTGTAAAATTGAATTATAGATATCCAGAATTAATTTGCAGGTATCTGAAATTCACATTTTTGATATTTGAATTGACGTAGTGGATGTCTTGAATGAGAAACCCCCATACAAACGAATGGAAAAAAGTGACGTCATGTTGCACAGACAAAATGATGTTGTAGATATCTGAAATGTTCTTTTTGACTAAGTTAAACCAAATTACAGATATCCAGAATTCACCTTTTGGATATCGGACACAAGTTAGTAGCTATCTTGAGTGAGAAACCCTCATACAAACGAATGGAAAAAAGTGACGTCATGTTGCCCTGACAAAATGAGGTTGTAGATATTTAATATGAGAATTGTGGATTGGTAGGATGTATTTGTGAATATCTGAAATGTCCTTTTTGACTAGGAAAAATTGAATTACAGATATCTAGAATTCATTTGCAGATTTTTGTAACTCACATTTTGGATATCTGAAATGACATAGTAGATATCTTGAATGAGAAGCTCCCATACAAATGAATGGAGAGAAGTGATGTATTTTGGATATTCAAAATGAGGTTGTAGATATCTGAAATGTTATTTTTGACCAAGAAAAAATGAATTACAGATATCTACAATTCACATTTTGGATATCAGACATAAGTTAGTAGATATTTTGAATGAGAAACCCCCATACAAATGAATGGAAAAAAAGGGACGTCATGTTGCCATGACAAATGAGGTTGTAGATATCTGGATTGTTCTTTGCGACCAGGAAAAATTGAATTACAGATATCCAGAATTAATTTGCAGGTATCTGAAATTCACATTTTGGATTATAGAAATGACGAAGTAGATATCTTGAATGAGAAACCCCCATACAAGCGAATGGAGAGAAGTGACGTCATGTTGCACAGACAACATGACGTTGTAGATATCTGAAATGTTCTTTTTGACTAAGTTAAACCAAATTACAGATATCCAGAAATCACCTTTTGGATATCGGACACAAGTTAGTAGCTATCTTGAATGAGAAACCCCCATACAAACAAATGGAAAAAAGCGACGTCATGTTGCCCAGACAAAATGAGGTTGTAGATATTTAAAATGAGAATTGTGGATGGGTAGGATGTATTTGTGAATAACTGAAGTGTTCTTTTTGACTAGGAAAAATTGAATAACAGATATCTAGAATTCAGTTGCAGATTTTTGGAACTCACATTTTGAATATTGGAAATGACGAAGTAGATATCTTGAATGAGAAACCCCCATACAAATGAATGGAGAGAAGTGATGTATTTTGGATATTCAAAATGAGGTTGTAGATATCTGAAATGTTATTTTTGACCAAGAAAAAATGAACTACAGATATCTACAATTCACATTTTGGATATCGGACATAAGTTAGTAGATATTTTGAATGAGTAACCCCCATACAAACGAATGGAGAGAAGTGATGTCACGTTGCCCAGACAAAATGAGGTTGTTGATATTTAAAATGATAGTTGTGGGTATGCAGAATGTATTTGCAGATATCTGAAATGTTCTTTTTGACCAGGAAAAATGAATTACAGATATAGTTGAGCTTTTATCTGTTGTGTAAACGCTGATGAAAACGTCTCATCGTGTAACTTTGCGTAACGTCCAAACTCTGGGGTTTTCCCATGGTTCCCTCTCACGGTGAGCGGACGTCTGTGACTCATTTCTGTGTGTTTATGTCAGATCTAAATTACGGTATCAGGTTCGCCTTCAGCCCAAACGACTGCCAACTGTCATGGCCGACCCTCCCGTCCAGGCCACTCTGGGAAGTCGTCGTGTAACGTGATCCTGCTCCGTGCTCGGGTTCATTTGTGTCGTACGAGGAGAGAGAGAGAGAGAGAGAGAGAGAGAGCGAGCACAGAGATCTGAGAAAACAAACACAGACCTGCAGAACAAAGTCAGACAGCCGAGGCTTTCTCCACAAATAGAAAGCAGGGGAAACGCCAGCGGCGGCGAGCGGCGAGCGGCGGGGCCACGTTTTATGAATGAAGCCCAGCTGACACAGAGCAGACATCATTAAAGTGTGTGTGCATGCAACACACACTCTTTAACACACTCTATCATTACTGTAAAGACAGGGAGGAGTGTGTCGATAACGCGCTCCCATCATCAGTGCTGCTGTCTGACACCTGCAGTGCAGAAAGATCCCAGCAGGGGGCGACGTCACGGAGGAATCCTGCAGCAGCATGTAGGTCAGGACACAATGAAGATCAGAGAGAAATTAAAATCATCTCTGAATTATTCTGAGGAAGCTGCTCTCTCTCTCTCTCTTTCTCTCTACAGAGCTGCAGGATTTTAATCCTGGATCAGCTCAAAGAATAAAGGAGGAGGTCGTCTGAGGAGAAAACTGATCATGCATCTCACAGAAAATGCACAAAAATATCATGTAAACAACAAAAAAGACACAAAGATTTTCTAAATGCATGCTACTCTGCAGCGTTTTATGTCTTTACAGGAGGTGATGCAAAGAAATGCTCTTTCATTCCTGCAGATTATGAACAAGAACAACTGGAGGATTTTCACTCAAAGGTTTGACAAAATGAGCCTTCAAACAGGAAATACACTTCGTTGTTTGACTGTGCTTTTATTTTGAAATTCAAAGGTTTAAGACAAGCATCTGAGGAAGTAGAAATCATGAATTTTCAGAATCTTTCCAACTAAGGGGGTGAAAGTTTAAAGGCCAAAATGATTTGAAAGTTTCACAAGAACATCACGAGATCTTGATATGATCTTTACGAGATTTTAACGAGATCTTGCTGAAATGATGAGGTCATCACATGAGGATCTCCCAACTGGTTCATGGAAAGTTTGAAAAAGTGGGCCTTAAACACCAAGGTCTGCCCATTAAAAGGCTTTCTATAGGTCTGGCCAATCAGAGCGAGACGGGTATTTCTTAAAGAGACAGTAGTGAAAATGAATCATTCCAGACAGAGGCTGAAAAAAAAAGAGATTTTTTTTTAAAACACCAGAGTTAAAAAAATAAAGATTGACGATGGGGGTACTTGAGGAAAAACGACAAAAAAAAAAAAAAAAAAATCAGAATACCCTCTCTTTAAATTAAATTAAAAAGGCAGAGCTTATACTGTTTTTGAAAGTATAGAGTTCCGGAATGTTGTGACATCATCAAGGGCAGAAAGTTCTCTGAGTTCCGAATGTTGTGACATCATCAAGGGCAGAAAGTTCTGGAGCCTTGATGTTGTGACATCATCAAGGGCAGAAAGCTCTCTGACTTTGATATTGTGACATCATCAAGGGCAGAAAGTTCTCAGAGTTCCGGAATGTTGTGACATCATCAAGGGCAGAAAGTTCTCTGACCTTCATGTTGTGACATCATCAAGGGCAGAAAGTTCTCTAGCCTTCATGTTGTGACATCATCAAGGGCAGAAAGTTCTCTGACCTTCATGTTGTGACATCATCAAGGGCAGAAAGTTCTCTAGCCTTCATGTTGTGACATCATCAAGGGCAGAAAGTTCTCTAGCCTTCGTGTTGTGACATCATCAAGGGCAGAAAGTTCTCTAGCCTTCATGTTATGACATCATCAAGGGCAGAAAGTTCTCTAGCCTTCGTGTTGTGACATCATCAAGGGCAGAAAGTTCTCTAGCCTTCATGTTAACTGTAGTAGTTCCCGTCTTTCAAGAGATCGGAAGCACAACACTGTAGTAGTTCCCGTCTTTCAAGAGGTCGGAAGTACAAGACTGTAGTACAGGGACGTCTACCATCGAATCGTGGTAACTACTTATTTACCAGACTTATTTTTATAATTTGTCCACCATCCTTGTTTTTATTTTCCCAAGTTTTTGCAGTTGTAGGAGACGCTTACAGAGAAAATGCGCTGCAGCGAAGTGCAGACGACAGCAGCGTGTAAACACGACCCCGAGGAGCCTGAGTTTGCTCTACATCCGTGACCTCTGACCTAATTCATGCCTCCAACCTCTCCCTCCATCACATCACTGGGTTCGCCTTTCTGTAACCCCCATCCTCCCTCCATCCTCCCTCCATCCTCCCTCCATCCTCCCTCCTTCCTCCCTCCATCCTCCCTCCATCCTCCCGTCCTCGCCTCTTTGTCTCATTATGGTCGTTTCCATCCTGCCAGCTGATGGTTGAGTGCAGCGAGGCCCTCGGGCTCCGCTCTGTGTCCCTTTGATTTTCATCCACAGACAGCAGAAAGGAGGGCACGAGTCCAGAAACACACATATACACACACACACATACACACAACACAATGATTGCATGCAACTGTACACACACTGTACTCTCTGGTCATTCCTGTTCAACCATCCTGTTTTATATAACCTGAGTGTGTGTGTGTGTGTGTGTGTGTGTGTGTGTTTGGGGCCTCGCAGAGTTAAATCGTTGAGTAATAAAGGAAAACAGTGGAGCAGCTAATTAGCAGCCATGTGTTTTAGTAATCCCCGCTCTCTCTCTCTCTCTCTCTGCGTTTATAAATGAAGTGGTGGCAGAGCCCTGGATGCCCGACCTTCATTAGTCTGTGTACTTTACTAAAGAGGAAAGTGTGTTTCTCGTTTCCCCCCAGTGCTGTCACATGCACTTCGGTCATTAGAGGAACTTTGAATATGTAAAATGAAGCTGAACAGCCGCGCAATCGTTTAAAGTTACGCGCTAAATGAACTGTTTGTTATTACAGTTATAACAAGTTTTGTTATTTAAAAAAAAAAAACATATGTACACAGTACATACACAGTACATACGTTTTACAGTATACAGTATTTACTGCATCATCAGAATACAGTGTTAGAAAGTGGCAGTTAGTGAGTGAGTACATTTTAGCAATCGCTCACAATCCTTGAACTGCCACAGTATCTCCCTTCTGCATTTGCCACATGTGTATCTGTTGTAGTCAACACAGAATTCTTGAGGGCACTGAAGAGGAAGGCTAAAGTGCAGTGAGGTATTTATTCACCTCAGCACAAAAGGAATAGCCAAGTGAGTCGTTACGGTCACATGCGTCATTAACATGTTGTTGTTGTGAAACTTCTGGGTAAAGATCCTAAAATGTACTCACTCACTACCAATCTCTAACACTGTATCCTGATAGTGCATCTTTTTAAAAAATTATTATTCAATATGTGTACATTTTTTTCATTTCGTACCATTTTATCAATAAATCTCATCAACAAAGGATAAATAACGTTTGTGTGTTGACCCCTCCCTTTCTGTTGACCCTTCCCACTGCATACATCACATTGTCCAGTTTATGTCTTGGCGTTTTGTTTTTGGGATGAACCAGTTTCTGTCTCAAAGTGTCAAGTCCCTAATAAAAAAAAAAAAAAGACATCTCCCCTGTAGGCCTACTTGTTCTTTCTGCTGTTGTATTCAATATTTGATTGATCACCCCCTCTGCCTGCAACACAAGTTTCCTTGAAGAGGCTCATCATGCCCCCCCCCACACAAAAAAAAAAACAGAGTCCAGTATCTTAAAAAACTAAACTCAAACTTTTATATGATTTAAAAAAAGCACGTCACTGCTTTTATTTCCCACGTTGAGAAACAAACATCTGCTCTGACAGATGTGAATCTAAAACTCTGACTCCTGCCTCAGAGTTTGTCTTTGTGTGAAGCAGCAGAACATATAATTACCCAACAACAAAAAAAAAGTCTGAGGCGACTTCAGGACATCAGCTCCACGTTTGGTGGCTTCCAATCGTGCGAGGACGTCACATTTTTCACATTTCTGGGTTCAGAAAGTATTCGCCAGGAATTCACATCAACTTTTTTTCTCCTCATCAGGTTTTCATTTTCCAGCACTTTCTGCTCGATTGTGTAAACACGACTTTATTAAATCGCCCCGGTAACTACCTCGACCTTTTCCTCTTTCTGTTTTTATTCGAACGTCTCAGCAGAATTAAACGAGGATAAAACCACAAACATGAAAACATGGCGGCACTGCCAGCTGAATCACGCCAGCTCGCCGTTTCTGCGGCTGCACTTCATTAGTTATCTCCACTCTACCTTTCTCTGACAAATTCAATAAATGTTCATCTGCTTCCAATTAGGCCCTCGTTAGCAGTAATTGGCGCGGTATTTACTAACAGCATTACTCAACGCGCGCTGATCCCGGCCAGGCCACATTCAGCCTTCTGGGTTTGTTAGGTACCTGCCAATCCCGCGCGCCCCCGCGGGAACACGCCATCTCCACCAGGTCAACTCGCCACAGCTTGAAAACCTCCGTCAGGGTTTTCCCTTATTTTCCCCAAACTTTCCCTTAAAACATTTCATCTGGTGCCGCCGCGCTTTTATTAAATGCACCTTTCCAAACGCCTTTGTTTCCTTCCAACGCCATGTTGCGCTGAAATATTTAACAAAAAAACAAACGGGAAAGTTGAAGTCAGCGGGGAATTGAGTGATTAGATCTGGCTCAGAGACTTTCTCCACTTGTCTGATTTTAGAGTTTTGGGGGAATAACACAAAGATAAATGATCTTATAATGGAATTAAACAGTAAAACATAATATTATTAAGTACAGATTATAAAACCTGCACTAATCAGAAGTTTCTGCAACCAATTAGGAGCTGGATAATAGTTTCCAACCAAACTTACAAGCTCTGGATTCCAGATTACAGCAATTTCACAACTCTGAATATACACACCACAGGAAACAGTTTTTTTTTTTTTAATGCGACAAGTAAATGTATTTATCAACAGTTACGCTGTTGTTTGACACATGACAATAATCAAACTTTGTAAGTTTGTAGCATAGTTAAGTGGCCGGCTACTTTAACACCACTCACAGCTCGGTGCTCTGATACATGTCAGTAACATTAGTGAATCCTGGTTGTGTCCTACCAGGTCTCATCTACCAACTCCAACCTCACCAAGCAGAGCAAACGTAACCTGGCTCTTCATTTTATTGATAGACT
The DNA here is from genome assembly GCA_008086565.1 of Thalassoma bifasciatum. NCBI lineage: Eukaryota > Metazoa > Chordata > Actinopteri > Labriformes > Labridae > Thalassoma > Thalassoma bifasciatum. The sequence goes on along the minus strand of RPOG01002070.1, from coordinate 48,695 downwards.
CTCAGGTTTGAACAGATCACTGCAGATGAGACTTTTAAAAGTCACTTAAAAGTCCTCAAAGTCGCTTTAAATGTAATAAAATGTCATTTGAATGGCCAAAAAAATCAGAGTCCAGCTTTAAGGCCTGCAGTGTAAACAGTGCCAGCCCCATCAGTTATGTTTGCTGTATTTCTGATTGGTTCACTTCATGTTTTTCATATCTTATTTACTGTGGTGCCAAAAAGCAAAAAAACAAACAAACTGGCATTTTAATGGGATAAACCTGGAAAAACTCAAAAATTAGCGGAAAAAAAGAGTGAAAAGTGACTAAAATGGGCAAAAGGCAACAAAAAGTAGCAAGAAAACTTTGGAGGAAACTTGAAAAAGAATCGGAAAGCAGCAAAAATGGTTAAAAAAAAAAGAATTACAAAAATGACAAAAAATTGGGATTAAGTTGGGGAAATAGTCAGATTGTTGCAAAAAAAAAATTTGTCCGAAAGTGTCAAAGAAGAGTGAAAAGTGACTAAAATGGGCAAAAAAACAACAAGAATTGGCAAGAAAATTTCAGGGAACCTGGGGAATAGTGAGGTAATAAAAATGGTCCAAAAGTAGGAATAAAGAAGTGTAAAGTGACTACAATGGACAATAAGCAACAAAAGTTAGCAAGAAAAGTTTTGGAGAAAACTTTTAAAAAATTTCAGAAAGTAGCAAAAATGGTAAAAAGCTACAAAAAATGGCAAAAAGGGACAAAGTCAACAAAAATGGCTATAAATTTGTCATTAAACTGAGTCAGATTGTTGCAAAAAATTGTCCAAAAGTGTCAAAGAAGTAGTGAGAAGAACAACAAAAATTGGCAAGAAAATTTGATTGAACCTGGGGGATAGTGAAAGGTAATAAAAATGGTCCAAAAGTAGGAATAAAGAAGTGTAAAGTGACTAAAATGGACAATAAGCAAAAAAAATGGGCAAGAAAAGTTATGGGAGAAACTTTAAAAAAATCAGAAAGTAGCACAAATGGTAAAAAAAAAGTGGTAAAAAGAGGCCAAGGTAAACAAAAATGGCAAGAAAATTGGAAAATAGTCAGTTTGTTGCAAAAAAAAATGTTCCAAAAGTGTCAAAGAAGAGTGAAAAGTGACTAAAATGGGAAAAAACAACAAAAATTGGCAAGAAATTTCAGTGAACCTGGGGAATAGTGAAAAGGTATCAAAAAATGGTCCAAAAGTAGGAAAAAAAAAGTGTAAAGTGACTAAAATGGACAATAAGCAACAAAAGTTAGCAAGAAAAGTTATGAAAAAAACTTAAAAAAAATCTGAAAGTTGCACAAATGGTGAAAAAAGTGGTAAAAAGAGGCCAAAGTCAACAAAAATGGCAAGAAAATTGGGAATAAACTTAGAAAATAGTCAGTTTGTTGCAAAAAAAAAAAATGCTCCAAAAGTGTCAAAGCAGAGTGAAAAGTGACTAAAATGGGGAAAAGAAAAAACAATTGGCAAGAAAATTTGATTGAACCTGGGAAATAGTGAAAAGGTATCAAAAAAATGGTCGGCAGCTGCCAACTATCGTAAAACGAGAAACGTATATCGCAGTTTTTAACGTCCAATAACTAATGAGAAGCTAACTTCTCAGAAAAAAACACCTGAACACCATGCAGCCAGATGACATCATCATACCACCTTAGAGTAAAGATGAGAGAAACGTTTCTACCAGGTATCGTAATTTTTTAAAGTTTTCCCGGCTCATATCTGGAATACATGGGGAGGCGGGGCTTATGACCTATACTGCAGCCAGACACCAGGGGGCGGGGCTTATGACCTATACTGCAGCCAGACACCAGGGGGCGGGGCTTATGACCTATACTGCAGCCAGACACCAGGGGGCGGGGCTTATGACCTATACTTGAGCTGAACGTCGTTACGTCCACTCATTATACGTCTATGATCTCTATATAATGTCTATGCTCAGAACCAATCACAATCAAGTCTCTCACAGCTGGTGATGAGTCAGCGTTTCTGTATTAATTCACACAGGATTATTTATTACTGAGTCATGTTAGAGGAGAGAGGCAAACTGTACGACATTTAATCAGACTGGAAAGGTGTTGAAAGGTTACGTAAGAGATAAACAGACACTTTCTCTTCCTGCTCCTGATGAACAGCTTAAAAACTTCCCTTAAACACCTGAAGTCAGCAGGTTTTACCTAAAAGCACCTGTCCCTGAAGGAGTCGGGGTCTGAAAAAAAACCCGTTTGGTTCCAGAAACCTTATGTTGGGAATAAATGATGACACATGGGAGTGTAAAGAGCGAGGGTTTGATTTTTTTCAGACAAACATTTTTCTCCCTCCTCTTCTCTGGCAAGTGGCAAAGCTTTCTCTGGTATGTGAGGGAGGTTTTGGGGGGGGGGTGGCGGCGAGGTCTGCAGCGCACATGTCGCTCTTTCACAACCTTTTATAAAACATCCCAACACAGAGAAACACAGAGAAACACAGAGAGGAGGGTTTAAAGAAGACAATATCTGTGGGAGAAAAGTAGAAAAGAGAGAAGGGTGGAGGAGAGATGATGGCTTTGATTACACGCAGATCTGGCCATTAACCGCTTACGCTTCACCGGAGCGTCGGCGACCCGTTCGCTATGATGTCATCNGGGGGGGGGGTGGCGGCGAGGTCTGCAGCGCACATGTCGCTCTTTCACAACCTTTTATAAAACATCCCAACACAGAGAAACACAGAGAAACACAGAGAGGAGGGTTTAAAGAAGACAATATCTGTGGGAGAAAAGTAGAAAAGAGAGAAGGGTGGAGGAGAGATGATGGCTTTGATTACACGCAGATCTGGCCATTAAGCAGCCCGCAGAGAGACTGTGTAAAACAAAAACAAATGGAGACCATCAGTCAGAGCGTCAGTAATAAGCTCCAACAAGCAGCCGGCTGATGGGAAACACACCTACCACAATCAGAATCTGCTTTAAAGAGATACAAAAGGAGCCTTGTAAAAACTCTCTCTGCGTTTCCTCCCTAATGAAAAGGTGTTTCTGATAGAGACGCCTCAAACCTGCCAGCTCTCCGTCTGATCGGAGGAGGAACCTTCAATCTCTCTCCAAAGATTTAAGACGAGCAGGACGAGTGTTTCAACCATGAATTTTATGTCCTCTGTGTGTTACGGCTTTCAAACGCTTTTTGTTCTTCCAAAACATTAATCCCTGGCTTCGACCCCGGCCCACATACTTGATTTAGATCAGATTTTTCATCCTTATAAAATGTTCTCACGGCGGGATCGACGCCAGGAACCGAGCCCGAGGAACCGAGGAGCGAATGTTATGATGAACGCTGCGCTCTGAATTTATCGATGCATTCATTATCTTCAGGACAAACTGTCCTCTTAAAAACGTGGGCACTGAGTTTGTGGAGGGAGGAAGAAGAAGTGGGACCAGGCTGTGGATGTCGAAACTGGGGCTTAGACGTTTGGAGTGGAAAATAACAGAATTCTGGTATTTTTATAAACTTGGTTAGTCAGGTTTACTTAAGACTTACAGGTACATAGGGCTGGGGGATATATCGAATATACGCGATTTATCCCGGGTTGTTGCACGTGGGATGTGGGTCAATGACAAAAAGAGGGTCTAAAAACTTATTTTTAAAAAGTTCTTTGAAAATGGATAAAAACATATTTCTGAGAGAAGAATTATGTTTTCTAACAGATTTCAGTAGTTGACCAACATTTCAAAGTTTTTAGGTTCATTATTTTTTAGTATTTTTAATTTGAGCACCCAAAAATGTCAGGTGGTGCAACCAAATATATGAAAATATATTTATATGTTCCTGTTATTTTTTCTGTGTGAAATTATTGGCAAGTATCTCTCAAGTGTCTGTAGTGACTCATACATTTTCATTTTGTGTGTTTCATTTCTTTTATTTGTGAATAAGATAAATAATTTGATGTTAAAATAACATTTCACATTATTACATTGGTTGTTCCACCTGACATGGAAATTGTTCCAGTCACCAATGAAGTGAAAAAACCTCTTTTATCAGTATTTCAGAGAAATCTACAAACTTTTCCACTTGGTCACAAATGTCATTTGGGCTCCTCTGGCTGATGCAGTTTCCTGTTTCCTGTTTTATTCTCTTCACTTTAAAATAAAAGTCTAATGTTACGGTTGCACCACCCTGACATTTGACAAGGTGAANTCATAAGCCCCGCCCCCTGGTGTCTGGCTGCAGTATAGGTCATAAGCCCCGCCCCCTGGTGTCTGGCTGCAGTATAGGTCATAAGCCCCGCCCCCTGGTGTCTGGCTGCAGTATAGGTCATAAGCCCCGCCCCCTGGTGTCTGGCTGCAGTATAGGTCATAAGCCCCGCCCCCTGGTGTCTGACTGCAGTATAGGTCCTAAGCCCCGCCTCCCCATGTATTCCAGGTATGAGCCGGGAAAACTTTAAAAAATTACGATACCTGGTAGAAACGTTTCTCTCATCTTTACACTAAGGTAGTATGATGATGTCATCTGGCTGCATGGTGTTCAGGTGTTTTTTTTTCTGAGAAGTTAGTTTCTCATTAGTTATTGGACGTTTAAAACCGTGATATAAGTTTCGTTTTACGATAGTTGACAGCTGCTGTTCGCGAGTAGTTTTTACCGGGGAGATAAGAAACTTCAGGAAAGAGCCAAAAGGAGACTAAACCTTCTGAAGAAGAAGAAATAAATATTTTTATTTCTCTTTTTTACTTGGCTCCACCAGAAATTCTCTACTGCGCAGACTCTGGCTGCACAATGGCGGCTAGAGAAACGGGGTTTTTGGGCTTCAAAAACGTAGAACGGTGACAGGCGGAGCCACGCTGTTTATTCTATATACAGTCATTGGTCCTGTCACATCTTCATGTCTGTCCTTGAGCATGAATCGTGGTTTCAGTCGCGCTGACGTCACGCCGCCACGGCCGGACGCTCCCCTCTGAAGCCGGTTGGTCCGGAGCGTTTTCAGGCTGCGGTTTCCTCTGCCGTTAAAGACCGTCTCTACTGTCAGGCTGTAATTGCAGGATCCGGCCTACCACTAAGTAGAAGACTGATTCATAAAAATACAGTTTTTTTGTTTTTTTTCTGCTTTAGCCTTTTGTTTGTAAGTGTTTCCACATGATCTGTGGGCTCAGCGGAGGGCAGATGTTGAAACGTAATCCTCCTCCTGAATAACAAAAAAAGAAGAACACACAATGGAGCTGAGGAACATACTGTACGACAGCAGGAGAAAAAACAGACGAATCAGAGAGTTCGACTGCTTCAGGAGTCAGAGACGGATCCGTCAGGTGTTTAATCCTCGGGGCGTCCGTGTTACCGCTGGGAGCAGATTACTGAACACGTTAACCCAACAATTATCATCCATGACCGACGCCGTGATCAAGTCAATATGTCGTCTCTGACCCGCCGGAGAGGAGCGGCGATTTACTGCACGCGGCTGGGATCGATTAACACGCTCCGACTACACCTCTCTGCACACTCTCTCCAGATGGTGGCGCTGGTGCAGCAGAGATGGAGCCGTGTGGAGTGTGAGCGCGTGCAGATGGTGCAGGATGCTGATGACATCTTTATGAGGCTTTGGTACGAATGTAAACATGGTTCTGTAAAAACAGAGCGACTGTAATTACTCTCTGACACTACATCTTCATCCCTCTTTTTTCACAACTTGTTAGCAAAGATTTTCTGCTCCAGTCGAGTCAAACTGAAGAAAGATAAGAAAACTTTTCTGTCAGTTTACTGCAGCACAGACGCAGGAATCTGAAACTTAGTTCTGCATCGATTTTCCTCGTCATCTTTGACTCTTCTTTCCTACATTTTTAACCAAATAATCCACTTTCCTCAGCGAGAATTTTTAACACAGGCTCAAAACTTTGCAATACATTTATTTAAAACACTCCTTTTCTGTTAGAAGTGAAACTTATCTATAATAGAAGCATTAATAATGTATAGAAACCCATTTATGACAGTAAAACAATAAAAATAAAAAAACAGCTTTGATGAATATTTTCTTTTTTTTGCCCGTATCAAGTAGAAATTTTGATTCTGACTTTTTATCTCAAAACTTTCTTGTTTATATCTTATAATTTTGACTTTTTTTAATGATAATTTTTGAATTAATTTTCTCAAATTTTTCATTTTGTTTTCTTACAGTTTTGTCTGTTAATTTAAAAAATAATTGACTGATGTTTTATCTAAAAATTTTGATTTTTTTTTTTTCTCAAAATGCTGACTTTTTTTTGTCTTACAACATTGGGTTTTAATCTCAAAAATGTCAACTTTTCATCTCAGAATTTTGACTTAATATGGGCCCAAAAATCCTCAAAAAAGCCAAATTTTCTTTTTTCTTCTTTAAACTAGCAAAACTGGGCCTACCTTTGTAAAGCCTCACTACATACTTAAATAAAAAGATAAATATATATTTTTCTCCCAGGAAAAAAATAAGAAAAATGCCTTTATCTATTTGTGTTTTATGGAATTTATTTCTAATTGTGAAATTGATTTGAGTTTTGTGAATTTTCTCTTTGTGCTTTTTGAAATATCAATAGACCTATTGGTCTTCAGGGCCACAGATTTGTGGCGTCTACTTTGGCTTTGACACTCTTTTTCTAAATATAACTGCTCTGAAAGTCTGATTTAAACATAATTTTCATTCCTAATTTATTGGACCTTCATTTATTCAGAGGCTAACTGAGTTTTACGATTTAATCGGAATATAGATTGTTCCAGAACAGAAAGTCCAGAATACTAGACGCTTTCTTTTCGGACACAGTTCAGACCTTAAAAAAAATTAAATATCACAATTTTCCAACCAAAAAAGGCTTAGAACTACATCCTGCAAGGGAGGGAAAGTTCCGGGATGTTGTTTGGAATGTTGTTTAAAGATAAAGGCTATTCTGGAATGTTGTTTGGAATGTTGTTTATAGATAAAGGCCATTCCGGAATGTTGTTTGGGATGAGTTTAAAGATAAAGGCTATTCCGGAATGTTGTTTGGAATGTTGTGTAAAGATAAAGGTCATATTGGAATGTTGTTTAGGATGAGTTTAAAGATAAAGGTCATTCTGGAATGTCGTTTAGGATGAGTTTAAAGATAAAGGTCATTCTGGAATGTCGTTTAGGATGAGTTTAAAGATAAAGGCTATTCCAGAATGTTGTTTCGAATGTTGTTTATAGATAAAGCTCATTCCGGAATGTTGTTTGGAATGTTGTTTAAAGGTAAAGGTCATATTGGAATGTTGTTTAGGATGAGTTTAAAGATAAAGGTCATTCCGGAATGTTGCGCAGAATGTTCCCGAAGATAAAGGGAATTTTTCCGTAATGTTCCCGAGGATGGCTGTGAGGATACAGAGAAGTAAAGCTGTTGTGTCTTTGCTTTAAAAGACGTCAGTTGCGGTTGTTTTTGGACTTTTCCCTATGGAAGTGTTTAGGACCCATCCACCTCGTACGATGCTTCATTTGGGTGTTGGAATTCCCTGATTCTGGATAAGCGGGAATAAAGTGATGATTAAGCATAAAGAATAGAACATCACTGCCTCGTTCCAACATTGACGGATGATATAATCATGGAAATTAAGCTCCTTTTGTTTCATTTTGTTGCCTCAAGAATAAAAAAAAAAAAACGCAGCTTCGTAAATTCTCCACTTTTTCCTGGTTTCTGGTGTTGATACCTCGTCCAGGAGCCTCTGTCTTCAGTTATACGTGACGAAGACGAGCTGTCGGCGCCGTCATGTGAGATAAGACAAAAGACACTGACTGGTTATGAGCCTGCGTTTACGCACATACCAGAGATTTTAGGACAAATTAGATGAAGAGGAGAACAGTAAATGTCATCCATCCAAGGTTTAATTCACTGAGAACATGTGTGAGTGTGTGTGTGTGTGTGTGTGTTTGTCCCGGCTGGCTGAGCTGAAAGCCGATCTGCCGTATCGATCGTCTGAGTGGCTGCTGCCGCGGTGGAAACTGACTCCTGACCGTCAGCACGTCCATTAAAGCTCATCAGCTCATCCACCGGATACACTGCAAAAACATTCACCATCCGGCAAAAACCGCGAAATTATCTGATACACACTTCAGTTTAGGGATGAACGTTTTACAAAAATAATCTAATTTTAATTACCATTTCCTTTATTGCACTTGATTTTTTTTGTGCAATTATTTCTAGTTTCCCGTCTTCTCTGTTTTTAATCAAACTCATTGTAGAACATGAACAGTTTCATTAATTACAGCACAACAACAACAACAACCCACTACAACTGGGACTGATTTTTACACATTTTAACCACTTTTACCTTCTTTTTTCACACTTTTGGAACATTTTTGATTCCTTCTCACTATTTTACAGGTTCACTCCCAGTTATCTTGCTAATTTTTGACCTTTTTTTTTTTTTTGCCCACAGACATAAGAGTCTGTCAAGCAGGGAGCATTTGTTGTCTATCACAGGCTGTCCTGGGATGAAAACTCAACCGAAATTTTTTTTGTCCCTTTTTTTTTTTGTCCCTTTTTTTGTCAAGTCTAGAATTTAAAAACTGTTTTTTTTTTGCCCACTTGAAAACCAGTTTTTGCAACTAACTGACTATTCCCCAAGATTAATTCCACTTTTCTTGCAAATGTTTGTTGTTTTTGTCAATTTTTGACACTTTTCACTGCTTTTGTTGCCACTTTTGTAACATTTCTTGGATACCTCCTGACTATTTTTAAGGTTTATTCCCAATTTTCTTGCTAAATTCTGTTGTTTTTGCCCATTTTTTGACACTTTTCATTCTGTTTTGCCACTTTTGGACAAACTGACAAACTGACTTTGATCAAAGTTTAATCCCAACTTTCGTGCCATTTTTGTTGGATATGGTCATTTTTACCACTTTTTACTATTTTTGCTACTTTCTGAAATTTTTTAAGTTTCCTCCAAAACTTTCCCGTTATATTTTGTTGCTTTTGTCCATTTGAGTCACTTTTCAAAGTTTTTTTTGGCACTTTTGGACCATTATTTTCACTCCCAATGTTCTTGCCAATTATTTTTTGTTTGTTTTTGACACTTTTCACTCTTTTATCACCATTTTTGGACCATTTTTTGCAATGAACTGACTATTTTTTTGAGTTTAACCCCAACTTTCTTGTAGTTTTGGTTGAATTTTGCCATTTTCACCATTTTTGCTACTTTCTGATTTTTTTTAAAGTTTCCTCTAAACCTTCCCATTAATTTTTATTGCTTTATGTCCATTTTAGTCACTTTTCACTCTTCTTTTTGCCACCTTTGGACAATTTTTTGCTACTTTTTGAGTATTTCCAAGTTTTATCCCAATTTAAATACCATTTCTTGTTGCTTTTTTGGCAATTCTTACTACCTAAAATCAAGTTTTATTGCTCCTCTTTGCTGTTTTTGCCTCTTTTTTCCACTTGTATAGTTTCTTTTGTAAAGTTTCTAACAGTTTGTCTCTTTAGTTGAGTAACTCTGGTGTAGATCAGAAAACATCTGCTGCAAAAACTGTAGCTGATATTTTGACAAATTTCAGGTTATAGAAATATTTCACAATCTGGAATTAGAATATTGCGATTTAATCTAATTTGTGATTAATTGCCCAGCCCTGATTCAGGTGTTAAAAACAGAGGTGAGGTTGTCGTTTTTATAACAACTTTTGAGAATCAATCACGTCAGGACGCTTCATGCCAGACATAAGAAATTTACCACATCACTTTTACAGTTTTTCATCTACATCTGGGTACATTTCTAGCTCTCTAGGTAAAAAAATTACAGGTGAAATAGACTTTTTAGTCTCAGGTGACCAAACGCCAGGCAGAGTTCTACTCTCGTCTGAAGACTCCGTACAAACAAAACCAGCTTCGTCAGTGCTCAGTGTCCTCTTTTTAGTCAACTTTGCGCTCTTTTGTGGAAAGGTTCAACAAAAACATGAAACTGTAGCCTTGGATTTAACATGTTTTACAGTGAAGGTCGAAGAGGGTGCAGACAGCATCAATATCTATTCTTAGCGGGAGATGGGAGAAATCCCAAGAGGAGGAAATTTGTATCATACTTCAATTTGAGTGAAGCAGTGTTGGCATGGATGGTGTTTCCTGTTCCTACTTCACTTTAAACCCACTCACATAAAACCACAAACATGTTTTTTCTCATCTTCTGTCTCCTTTCCTGTCTGTTTCCCCTCTACATCTTCTTTAAGTCATTGGCTTCTCTGTAAAAAACACGATAACGCCTCATCATCATCATCATCATCATCACCATCATCATCATCATCATCACCGTCCCGTTAATGTTTGTGGTTTCCCAAAACTCATCCACACCTCCACCACAAATTTGTCTTTACTTTTCTGTGGAGGTTTTTACTGTTTTTATTCTCTCCCTCATGACTTACAGCTCATAAAAATCCTTTTTTTCTCTCCCTGGTGTTTAAGAAAACTCTTATTTCAGCTTCTGTCTGAAACGTCTCATTTTAGCTGCTGTCTCTTTAAGTGTTCCAACTCTACAGACCCCCTGTCCTCTGATTGGCCAGGCTTCACTGAGTGGAACTATGGGCAGACCTTGGTGTTTGAGGCCCCGACCCCTCCAACATGTCATGAATAGGTATGAATCTTTCCAATCCTGGTGTCTGGTCTTTGTTCAGTACAGACTCAAAAAGCCAGATGGGAAATTGGTGACAAAGGTCAGAGGCCAATTTTCATTTCAACACAAACGGAAAGCCTAAAAAACAATGGCAAAAGCCACAACACACTGGCAAAAATAACATCACAACAGCAAAAGCCACAACGCAATGGCAAAAGCCACAACACAACGGCAAAAGCCACAACAGCAAAAGCCACAACACAACAGCAAAAGCCACAACACAACAGCAAAAGCCACAACACAACAGCAAAGGCCACAACACAGAGGCAAAAATAACATCACTACAGCAAAAGCCACAACACAATAGCAAAAGCCACAACACAACGACAAATGTCACAACACAGAGGCAAATGTCACAACACAACAGCAAAGGCCACAACACAGTGGCAACGCAACAAATGCAGAGCCACAACATGAATGCAAAAGCCACAACACAACGGCAAAAGCCTCAACACAAAGGCAAAAGCCAAAATACAAATGCAAAAGCCACAACACTTATTTAAAGGCCACAACACAACCACAAAAGCCACAACATAACAACAAAAGCCACAACACTTCGGCAAAAAGCCAAAAGACAACAGCAAGAGCCACAACATAGTGTTAACAGCAACAAGACTAATGCAGAGCCACAACATGAATGCAAAAGCCATAACACTATGGCAAAGGCCACAACACACTGGCAAAGATAACATTACAACACCAAAAGCCACAACACAACGGCAAAAGCCACAACATGAATGCAAAAGCCACAACACTATGGCAAAGGCCACAACACACTGGCAAAAATAACATTACAACACCAAAAGCCACAACACAACAGCAAAAGCCACAACATGAATGCAAAATCCACAAAGCAATGACAAAAGCCACTACACAGAGAAAAAAGACACAACAAAACTGCAAAAGCTACAACACAATGGCAAAGGCCACAACACAAAGGCAAAAGCCACAATGCAAATGCAAAAGCCACACCATATTGGATTTAAATCCATTATCTTGTAACCTTTGCCGTCATGTTGTGGCTTTTGTCGTTGCTGCCTTAAAGGACGAAGGGAGGGAGAATAAGGGGCGTGGCCTCTTTCAGTGACACATAAAGGCTCTTTCGAACTCTGGGGCTGAACATGAAGGGTCATGAACGTTCCCTTAAAGATGAAGGGACAGAGCAGGATGATTCTGATTGGTTCGTGTGATGCTCTTATAAAGTCAGTCACCAATCAGTGATGTCACAGTTTCCTCAGGTGAGACGGCGTTTACGTGTTTCCCCGTTAACCTACGAAAATCTCAGCTCCTGTTTCTAATGTTCTTCTTCCACAGAGCTGCAGATATGAAGCTTCACTGAGCAGCAAATCAGAGCCAGCAGCTGGAGGCTTTAACACACACACACACACACACACACACACACACACACACACACAGTATCCTGACCTATTTTCAAGCGCCACAACAAAAACCTGGGAGAGCAGAAGAAGCAGCGAGGAGATAAAGGGAGTCTGTCGTTTTAATGGCGAGCACACTTCAGCTGCGGCGGCGTGGAGCTTTTCTGATGCTTAGCAGATCCGTTACAGACGGCGTGGAAACCGTGATCCCGCTCTGACAGACCTTTCATAGCAAATGTGGCTTTTCTGGAAGCCGAAGCTGAGAGCGAGGGCAGAATAACAGATTAACAACCCTAATTTGTCCTGAGGTTTTAATGGCAGGAATTATAGCCGCTCCTCCCACGTCTTCTATCAATCTAAGTGTCTCTGCGGTCGCTTTGAATTCACGTCCGTACGCAAACATGTGCTTCCAATTTCTCCTGACGACTAATAAAGGATATTTGAGGAAAGGAGCGTTCTGATTGGCTGATTTGACTCTTTTTTTTTTTATTCTGGAAACCTCAGGATGTTTGACAGATACAAACGCAGCTCTGGCAGGTTTGAGTTCCCTCCAAAGCCGCCGTCTGTAAACTGACGTAGATGTGGACAAACTGAACACACACACACACACACACAGATTTGGTTAAACCTGTGTTCAATAATCTGATTTATGAAGACGAGAGGATAACAAACGTCAAACAGGACTATTCAGTTATAGTCTCAGACGTCCAGCTGTGAACTCTCCAGACTTAAATAAATCAGAAATCACAGTCTCACCGTTTGAATTTAGAGCAAAGAAAAAGGAAATACGTCGCCGTAAACAAGTTTCTCTGTTTATATGTTCGACTTATTTCTACAACTGTTCAGCCATTCAGAGATGATCCTTTGATTCGAGTGACTTGACTTAAGTATTGGAACTGAACTTAATTCCATATCAAACCTTGTAACCGTGAGCGAGGAGGGCACACAGTAGACATGAGACCCCGCTGTACATGGGTCCAGATAAGTAAATGCGCAAGTTCCTTTGTTTATTTGTTCTACTTACTGCTACAACTGTTCAGCCATTCAGAGAAAGGGTATTTGATTCGAGTGACTTAACTTGAGTGATTGAAATAAACTAAATTCCTTATCAAACCTCGTAACCATGAGGGAGGAGGGCACACAGTGGACATGAGACCCTGCTGTACATGGGTCATGGTAAGTAAATGCGCAAGTTTCTCTGTTTATTTGTCCTACTTGCTGCTACAACTGTTCAGCCATTCAGAGATGATTCTTTGATTTGAATGACTTGACTTAAGTATTGGAACTGAACTTAATTCTATATCAAACCTTGTAACTGTGAGTGAGGAGGGCACACAGTGGACATGAGACCCTGTTGTACATGGGTGACTCACGCAGGTGTCACAAGCAGGGTTGTAACGGTAAGAAAATTTAAGGTCATGGTTATTGTGACCAAAATTATCAAAGTTTTCGGTATTATTGCAGTATTTTAGTATTTAAAAGAAAGCACTAATACTGATACTTCTAAAAAAACTGAAATAATTCAAAACGATGTGACAGTGTTTGTTATATTTTGAAAATAAAGGCAAAATCTTATCAAAAGTGCAATTCTTAACATCAATAATAAACAAGTTTCTCTGTTTATATGTTTGACTTATTTCTACAACTGTTCAGGCATTCAGAGATGATTCTTTGATTCGAGTGACTTGACTTAAGTATTGGAACTGAACTTAATTCCATATCAAACCTTGTAACCGTGAGCGAGGAGGGCACACAGTGGACATGAGACCCTGCTGTACATGGGTCATGGTCATCATTACTGCTACAATTGTTCAGCCATTCAGAGAAAGGGTATTTGATTCGAGTGACTTAACTTGAGTGATTGAAATAAACTAAATTCCTTATCAAACCTCGTAACCATGAGCGAGGAGGGCACACAGTGGACATGAGACCCTGCTGTACATGGGTCAAGATAAGTAAATGGGCAAGTTCCTCTGTTTATTTGTTCTACTTACTGCTACAACTGTTCAGGCATTCAGAGATGATTCTTTGATTGGAGTGACTTGACTTAAGTATTGGAACTGAACTTAATTCCATATCAAACCTTGTAACTGTGAGCGAAGAGGGCACACAGTGGACATAAGACCCTGCTGTACAAGAGAAAGGTAAGTAAATGGGAGAGTTCCTCTGTTTATTTGTTCTACCTACTGCTACAACTGTTCAGCCATTCAGGGAAAGGGTATTTGAATCGAGTGACTTAACTTAGGTAATTGAAATAAAACTTGTAACCATGAGGGAGGAGGGCACACAGTGGACATGAGACCCTGCTGTACATCGGTGACATGGTTATTGTGACCAAAATTATCAAAGTTTTTGGTATTATTGCAGTATTTTAGTATTTTGAAGAAAGCACTAATACTGATACTTCTAAAAAAACTGAAATAATTCAAAACGATGTGACAGTTTGTTATATTTTGAAAATATAGGCAAAATCTTATCAAAAGTGCAATTCTTAACATCAATAATAAACAAGTTTCTCTGTTTATATGTTCGATTTATTTCTACAACTGTTCAGGCATTCAGAGATGATTCTTTGATTCGAGTGACTTGACTTAAGTATTGGAACTGAACTTAATTCCATATCACACCTTGTAACCGTGAGTGAGGAGGGCACACAGTGGACATGAGACCCTGCTGTACATGGGTCAAGGTAAGTAAATGGGCAAGTTTCTCTGTTTATTTGTTCTACTTACTGCTACAACTGTTCAGCCATTCAGAGAAAGGGTATTTGATTCAAGTGACTTAACTTGAGTGATTGAAATAAACTAAATTACTTATCAAACCTCGTAACCATGAGCGAGGAGGGCACACAGTGGACATGAGACCATGTTGTACATGGGTGAGTCACGCAGGTGTCACAAGCAGGGTTGTAACAGTAAGAAAATTTAAGGTCATGGTTATTGTGACCAAAATTGTCAAAGTTTTTGGTATTATTGCAGTATTCTTGTAGTCAATGTTTAAAGTAAAAGCTTTTGATGTTTCCAATTTTCTGTCAAGTTTTGATACGTTACTGTACATTGTGAAAACTTCACTGAAGCTTGATTTGAAGAAATCATGAATTGAAATCGCAAAATCCGCCAGAAAAATCGCAATTTGATCTTTTTCTAAAATCGTTCAGCCCTACTTGTTATACTGGGGTTTGGTTTATGCAACTGACAAAAGAAGCTGGGGGCCATGCAAAATTTGGGCCTGACTTTGGAGAAACTCAGTCTAAAGCACCAGTTAAACAACAACAATCGAGAGCATTGAGACAACATCATGCCACAGAAAGTCTAGTGGTGTTTTACCTTCAGTGTTTGCAAAACAACCCCAAAAAAAAATCATCTCTGAGGATGCAACTCAGAAGAAAATCTGAGGGAGGGCTCGAAAATGATGTGGAGAGAGTTATGAATATGCAACCGCAGTTTACGCCACGGGGGAAAAAACACGGTCTTTGAATATAAACCACCGCTCTGTGTTCCTGTTTCATCATTTGGATGAGTAGCGTTGCTGCGGAAATCTGTGGAGATTGTTTGAAACATGCAAAAAATTGCGTAGTGGTCCTTTAAAAGTGCATGTGCAGCTCAGCGGTCGGTTTATTAACTCATCCCTCCATACAAAACCGCTGTTTGAGTTTCCACCCCGTCTGCTGTCTGCTCTGTATGTCTGCACATAAAGCATGACTCATCCGTTCATCCCCGGAGAGAGAGAGAGAGAGAGAGAGAGAGAGAGAGAGAGAGAGAGAGAGAGAGAGACTTCAAAGAGATCTGCCTCCATGCCTTAATGCAGGATCTGAGCAGGACGCCAAGAGTTGGACGCTCTGCCTCCACTCAAGCGAGCGCTTCGGGGGGAGAAAACAGCTCCTCGCTCTGGAAACACAAAGCTGGAAGGCTTCGGCTTTTCAAGACGCATTTAGAGCGAGAAGTCTGACAAAGAGAGAATCATCTGCAGGGTCAAAGCAACGCCTCTGTGTTAGAAAAATCACATGAACTGGTTAAAACGGGCCAAAGATGAGTGCTCAAAGAGAAAGAAAACCACAAACATACACACTCCAGACTAGCGTGTGTGTTATTATCGCTCTATTTTTATCCTGGGAGTGACAGGTTTCTTCTTTTTATCCTCGCTTCAGGCTCCAACTTCTGCTGTGTGTGGTTTTGTGACAATGCAACTTTTCATTGCTGCATCTTTACAAAGACGACCAGAGACGCAGAGATCCAATTTCTGCACATGCATTGGTTTTTTAAGCCTTGGATGACAGATTAACCCTTTAAGCGCCAAAGTTGCAAAACTGCAGAATTTTTTTTACAATACAAGTTATACATCAAAACAAGCAGTTTGTTTAGTTTATGCAGGATATGACTTTTCAAAGACATTCACCCATTTTTGGCCGAGTTATTCAAGAAAAACAGCGAAAAAAGTCCCATCTGAAATGAATGGGGAAGCTCTCCAAGCACACGAAAAACACACAGTTTTTCCCAGCACTTCTGCCTCGCCATACTTTCACCTAGAGGGTTCATTCAAACTTCAAAACGCAGCAATTTTTGTCTTCTTTTCAGGAATGTACACGGCATGACACTGGGGTTTACGTTTTTTTGAAACGTAAAGATCCCCAAAGATCTCACAACTTCAACTTTTTACCTTTAAAAAAAAGACTTTTTATCTCACAACTTTGCCTTTCTAACTCAAAATTTTGTCTCTTAATGTCATAACTGACTTTTTGGCTCAAATTTTTGTCTCTTTGACTCAAAATTTTGACTTTTCGGCTCAAGTTTTGTCTTTTTGTCAAAGTTTTGTCTTTTTATCGTTGAGATATATTCGTCAAAATTCCGAGATAAAAAGACAAAACTTTGACAAAAAGACAAAACTTGAGCCGAAAAGTCAAAGTTATAAGATAAAGAGACAAAGTTTTGAGATAAAAAGTTGCAGTTATGAGATAAAAAGTTGCAGTTATGAGACAAAAAGTCAAATTTTAGAAAACAAAAAAGTTAAAATATTGAGAGATTAAAGTCAAAATTTTGAGTCAAAGAGATAAAAAGTAAGAATTTTGAAATTTCCATCTTTGAAAGTTGATCCATCATGCAACTCCACCTCCTACGAGACGTCACCTACAAGAGAGATTAGGGCAGCTCAACAGTGCCACACACAACCACAGACGGATTCAAAGAGCCGTCACACCATCAATTCAAGGAGTGTTGTTGCGCTCTTACATACCCCCTCTTTAATTTTCAGGCTTAACAAACACTTGAGAGCGGATTTAAGAGTTAAGAAGTTCCTTTAAAGCTGCCTGAGGACGAAGTCTTAATGAGCAGATCCTTTAAGACGAGTAGGTGTGACACGGTTTGGACGCTATGACAACGTTTGACAGGTGCTAATCCTCTCTGAATCTGGACCAATCAGATCCCACCTTTCCCTCTCCGTCCCTCCGTCCTCGCTCTGAGAGGGAACAGGGTAATTACAGAGAGCACCTCCAGAGTTATATCAGACCCATAATGCACCTGGCCGGGCTCCCAGAATCCATTACTCTGGCTCAGAAACAGCGGACGCTTCGCTGTGTGGCCTCTCATTTAAAATGCCTGATTCAGAGTCTGACCTGTAAAGACACGTCCGCATATCACGGCGCCGTTTATTTATTCATAAACCGTATTTATGTTTTTTTTTTGCACTTTCTGATGAGTTCAAGCAAAGTTGAAAAGTTGAAGGAAACTGTTTGAATCACCAAGTTTTCAAAGAGTAAAGACGTGTCTTTACTGACGCTGAGTTTCAGTCGCCACATCATCATCACAAACACGCCAACGCCGTCATTACAGGGCAGAGACAAGTCTGAACACACACGACTTCAAGTTTCCCTCCAGACACCAGAGCTCAGTCACAAAGTTCATCACACAAAAACGCTTCTTACCTGCTCAAACTCTCGCAGACTGTGCATCTGTACAGGTGGGCCTTTCTCTGTTTCATCACGGGAAAAATCTGCAACCACAGAAGAAGAAACGAAACATCAGAGGTTGTTTTTGGAGAAGAGTTAGGTCCATGTATGTTTTAGTTTTTGGGCTTTCCGTTCAAGAAAGGGCATTAAATACAAGAAAACGAGTGGTTACTTAAAACTCAAAACTGAAATACAGAACTTTTTCTTCGTCAGGGTTGGGAAGGGATAAAATGGACAAAAAAATAAATACAAGAAGACAAAAACTCATTCGTTTCACTAGTACACAACTATGAATCAAAAAAACAAAATGTTGGAAAAGGGTTAGTTTTCATTTGTTTTCCTTTTTGAATTGAAAACAAATGAAAATCGTTTATATTTCAATATCTTGTTAGAGCACTAAAGCTTAAGTCTGGCTTCCGGTAGAACACTTTGGCATACATTTTGATTAACGGCATGGCACTCTATTATGTTTTGGCTCCAAAGAACATACTTAAACACAAGTTTTGGCTCCCAGAGAAGACATTTAAGCACATATTTTGGCTCCATAAAAGGCCATTAAAGCATGTTTTGCATCCAAAGAAGACACTTAAGCTCATGTTTTGGCTCCCAAGTGAAAACTCAAGTAAATGTTTTGGCTCCCAAGTGGACACTAAAATACATATATTGGCTCCCAAGACTTCAATTTTGCACATATTTCACCTCCCCAGAGGACACTTTAGTACATCTGTTTGCTCCCAAGATGTCACGTGAGCACATGTTTTGGCTCCCAGGTGGGCACTTAGGTAGATATATTGGCTCCTCGGTGGACCCTTAAGTACAATTATTGGCTCCTAGGTGGACACTTAAGTACATATATTGGCTCTCAGGTGGGCACTAAGGTACATGTTTTGGCTCCCAGGTGGGCACTTAGGTACATGTTTTGGCTCCTAGGTGGACACTTAAGTACATATATTGGCTCCTAGGTGGGCACTTAAGTACATATATTGGCTCCCAGGTGGGCACTTAAGTACATATATTGGCTCCCAGGTGGGCACTTAAGTACATATATTGGCTCCTAGGTGGGCACTTAAGTACATATATTGGCTCCCAGGTGGGCACTTAAGTACATATATTGGCTCCTAGGTGGGCACTTAAGTACATATATTGGCTCCCAGGTGGGCACTTAAGTACATATATTGGCTCCTAGGTGGGCACATAAGTACATGTTTTGACTCCTAGATGTGCACTTAGATACTTGTTTTGGCTCTCAGGTGGGCACCTAGGTACATGTTTTGGCTCCTAGATGGACACTTAGGTACGTGTTTTGGCTCCCAGGTGGACACTTAGGTACGTGTTTTGGCTCCCAGGTGGGCACCTAGGTACATGTTTTGGCTCCAAGGTGGACACTAAGTTACATGTTTTGGCTCCCAGGTGGGCACTTAAGTACATGTTGTTGCTCCCAGGTGGGCACTTAAGTACATATATTGGCTCCCAGGTGGGCACTTAAGTACATGTTTCGGCTGCCCAGGTGGGCACTTAGGTACATATATTGGCTCCCAAATGGGCACTTAAGTACATGTTGTTGCTCCCAGGTGGGCACTTAAGTACATATATTGGCTCCCAGGTGGGCACTCAGGTAATAAATTGGCTCCCAGGTTGGCACTTAAGTACATATATTGGCTCCAAGGTGGGCACTTAGGTAGATATATTGGCTTCTAGGTGGACACTTAAGTACATGTTTTGGCTCCCAGGTGGGCACTTAAGTACATGTTTTGACTCCTAGATGGGCACTTAAGTACATGTTTTGACTCCTAGATGGGCACTAAGGTACATGTTTTGGCTCCCAGGTGGGCACTAAGCTACATGTTTTGGCTCCCAGGTGGGCACTTAGGTAGATATATTGGCTTCTAGGTGGACACTTAAGTACATGTTTTGGCTCCCAGGTGGACACTTAAGTACATGTTTTGGCTCCCAGGTGGGCACTTAGGTAGATATATTGGCTCCCAGGTGGACACTTAAGTACATGTTTTGGCTCCCAGGTGGGCACTTAGGTAGATATATTGGCTCCCAGGTGGACACTTAAGTACATGTTTTGGCTCCCAGGTTGGCACTTAAGTACATGTTTTGACTCCTAGATGGGCACTTAGGTAGATATATTGGCTTCTAGGTGGACACTTAAGTACATGTTTTGGCTCCTAGATGGGCACTAAGGTACATGTTTTGGCTCCCAGGTGGGCACTAAGGTACATGTTTTAGCTCCCAGGTGGACACTCAGACCCAGAGATGCTGGAAAAAGGTGCCATCATTGATATATTAAACAGTTGGGATACTTTAAACATGAATTTAAAGTCTAATCACTGGATGTTCAGACTGAGCATGTGCAGCTTTCGAAATCTATTTATATTCATATGTTGGAGAAATCCCTGAATCTGTCTGTTAACCAATCAAAACGCTCTGTTCTAAAAACAGCACCAGGTCTTCACAAGACTTGATATGATGATGTCATAGAAAAAGGATCATAATAAAGAAGGAGAAGGACCTCAAACACCAAGGTCTACCACTACGCCACCGGCCTCCATAGAGCTGGCCAATCAGAGGGAAGGGAGTTCGAGGGGTGGGGAGTCTTAAAGAGACAGTAGCTAAAACAAAGTGTTTTAGAAAGAACATTAAATAAAGGTTTGATAAAATAATAGGGAGAGAAAAATAGAGACTTTTTTAGTTGAAAATCATGTAAAGATACTAAAAAGTGTTTTATAAAATGGTACAATGCCCCTCTTTAAGAACATTCAATTCAAATGTTGCAAAGAAAAAGTCAAAGTGATTGAATAAAGTCTTACTGTGCTCCTTATAAATGTAATTTTTTACCTTATATAAACATGAATAAACTTTTCATTCCAGGTTTTTCTCCCCCTGGATGAAACTAATCCATCATGTGCTTTTTAAAAGTTTTTCTCAGAAATAAACATAAAGCAGAGGTTTGTCAGGTAGACGGAGCTTAAATCACATAAATGCACTTCATCCCAAACAGCCCTCTTTAAAAGTTCCCATAATGCATCTGTGAGACGTCCTCATTATAACCCTGCTAAACCTGGATATATGAGCTGCCTCCTCACACACACACACACACACACACATATTAAAGCGACGGTATATTCTCATCCAGCTGAAACTCTTCCAGGGGTCTTAAGCCAAACTTATCCTCTCTAAAAGGCCGGGAGCGCTTCCAGAAAACTCCACGCAGGAGGGATTTGTACAATAGTTTGTGTTTTATTCCTTTAAACACGCGGCCAGCGAGGGGCGGGGGGCGGCGTGCCAGATCCCAGGGGGCGTAATCAAGACGGTTCTGGCAGCGTTGGTATTTCTGACGGTTCTTTAAAATTGCGGCACATTAAATATTATTAAAAGCTGCTCTGGTGCATAAAGGTAGAAAGATTCTGGACCGCGGTACCACGGGAATGACGCAGCGCAACAACCATGTTAACACACGCTTTTACATGATG
This sequence comes from Thalassoma bifasciatum, assembly GCA_008086565.1. Taxonomy (NCBI): domain Eukaryota; kingdom Metazoa; phylum Chordata; class Actinopteri; order Labriformes; family Labridae; genus Thalassoma; species Thalassoma bifasciatum. Next base: position 27,315 of record RPOG01002070.1, on the reverse strand, counting down.
TTACTGCACTTATGAGGACCCTTATTTATAATGTGCTCCCCTGGTTCAAACCGCACCTGAGTGTTTGAAGACTTTAGGAAACACATTCCTCTGATTTCTCTCCAAGAGTGAGATATTCTCCCTCCTACATCCCTGAGCTCTGTCCTTCTTCACAGAAAAAAGGAGGGAAATCTGAGTCGAGACTGAACCAGTTTCCCCTCTTTAACATCAACGACAGCTTTAAGCCTTTTGTGCTCGTTGATTCTGATTTTGAAAAAGATAAAGTCAAAATTTGAGATGAAAACAAAGTTATGAGTTGAGTCAAAATGACAAAATAAAAGGTTCAAAATTATAAATTAAATGTCTAAAGCAGTGGTTCCCAACCTTTTCCAATTCAGGGCCCACGTTTAAGTCTCAAACATTTTTCGCGGCCCACCTCTGACCATATAATTATGGGGGCTGTATAGTGACTTGTTAGCGCTTCGTTTGTAACAAAGACCCGAAAAGTAAGAAAAAAATGTAATAAAACCTGAAATGTGATAACTGGTCAATGATGTAACAGATGCTGAGCCCAGAAGGTGATAGTCATTTACCCACGATATAACAACTTGTTAAATGTTGGGCTTTAACTTGCCCTCTTCAAGGACTTTTCTTATACAAACGTTTGAACATGTTGAATATCCTTACAAATGTAACCAAGTTTTAATATTTAAACATTATTCTGTACATTTGTATCTTAATATAGCTACCCTTCATTAAAATTCAGACTATTTTGAAAATGATTTGGCGGCCCACTTGCAATATCTTCGCGGCCCACCAGGGGGCCATGGACCACAGGTTGGGAATCACTGGTCTAAAGTATGAGATAAAGGTCAAATTTTGGCAAGAAATGTCTAAATAAAGTCGAAATGATGAAATTAAGGGTCAAAATTGTAGGGTCAAATGTCTAAATTATGTGGAAAAATGTGAAAGTATGACATAAAAAGTCAGATTTTGAGAAGAGAAATGTATAATATGAAATTTTAAAAAGTGTTGAAGTTATGAGATGAATTACAGATTTGGCAGATTTTTTTGACTTGTTACAAACAATTTACACCACATTTTTGTCTTTAAAAAACTTGAAATGAGACATTTTTATGACCTGGTCTGGTGAATGTGGCTCAAATTAAGAACAATAAAACAATTTTTACTACAAATAAGACAGAATGACTTGCTTAGATTTCTGTTTTTGCAGTGCAGAAATGTCAGTGCAGCACTGGATAAAAGATGCAAGTGCAAGAACTCAGAAACTCACTGACCTTTTTTACACACCAAAATCACCAGAGGATGTCAACTTTTGATCAGGATCATTTTGGAAGTTTGCTAATAAATGTCTTCACCCAACCACTAACTATGAGTGACAGAAAAGTTTTTGTGTTTTCATTCATATTCTCTGAGGAAAGGCCAAGAAAACATAAATGTAAACTTATGAGCACAACTGTATTTAATGAAACACCAACACAACCAGGTTCCTCATTTTTAACCCAGGAATAGATGAATACTGTGTTTCTAGTTCCTTAAATTAAAGTTCTTAAGGCGGAAAACTTCCTGTATTTCCTGAATGCTGCCAAACAAACAAACATGTGGAGGAGGGTCTCACACACACACACACACACTCACACATTCACACACTGGTGTTACACACCTTTAAAAGAGGTGGTGGCCGTTGGGAACACACTCACTCATTCATCGAGTCATCGTGGTCACACTCTGTTATTCATGCAAACAGCTAATGAGTCAACACAGGAGCCTGTTTGTTTCCTTAAAGTGGACAAATATGAAGAAATTTAACCCCTTAACGACGAATGTGTCTGCACCGAAAAACAGAGAACAAAAAGAAAAGATCGTTTCGGGTTAAAAAACCTCCACTGACGTTTCTGCATGATTCTGAAACAAAGGAGCAACTTCATGAAAGAAAAGGTAACGACAGAACGAGTGAAGCTCTCTCTATTTCGTTTTTACTTCCTTTTATGCTGAATTTGATGCATATAATGTGCGGTGACTCTTTTGTAAGGATGTACCAGGTCTCATTTGTACAATATGAACGTACACCGCCTGGCCAAAAAAAAAGTCTCCACCTGGATTTAACTAAGCAAATAGGTACAGGGGTTGGACAATGAAACTGAAACACCTGATTTTAGACCACAATAACTTCTTAGTTTGGTGTAGAGCCTCCTTTTGCTGCCAATACAGCGTCAATTCGTCTTGGAAATGACATATACAAGTCCTGAACAGAGGTCAGAGGGATTTTAAGCCATTCTTCTTGTAGGATAGTGGCCAGGTCACTACATGATGCTGGTGGAGGAAAACGTTTCCTGACTCCTCCAAAACACCCCAAAGTGGCTCAATAATATTTAGATCTGGTGACTGTGCAGGCCATGGGAGATGTTCAACTTCACTTTCATGTTCATCAAACCAATCTTTCACCAGTCTTGCTGTGTGTATTGGTGCATTGTCATCCTGATACACGGCACCGCCTTCAGGATACAATGTTTTAACCATTGAATGGTCCTCCAGAATGGTTCGGTAGTCCTTGGCAGTGCCCATCTAAAACAAGTATTGGGCCGAGCGAATGCCATGATATGGCCCCAAACCATCACTGATCCACCCCCATGCTTCACTCTGGCCATACAACAGTCTGGGTGGTTCACTTCTTTTGGGCTTCTCCACACTCTAACTCTCCTGGATGTGGGGAAAACAGTAAAGGTGGACTCATCAGAGAACAATACATGTTTCACATTGTCCACAGCCCAAGATTTACACTCCTTGCACCATTGGAACCGACGTTTGGCATCAGCATGAGTGACCAAAGGTTTGGCTATAGCAGCCGTGTATATTTACCCTGTGGAGCTCGGACAGTTTTGGTGGAAACAGGAGAGTTGAGATGCACATTTAATTCTGCAGTGATTTGGGCAGCTGTGGTTTTACGTTTTTTGGATACAATCCGGGTTAGCATCCGAACATCCCTTTCAGACAGCTTCCTCTTGTGTCCACAGTTAATCCTATTGGATGTGGTTCGTCCTTCTTGCTGATTCGCTGACGTTACCCTGGATACCGTGGCTCTTGATATATCACAAAGATTTGCTGTCTTGGTCACAGATGCGCCAGCAAGATGTGCCCCAACAATTTGTCCTCTTTTGAAGTCTGATATGTCTCCATAATGTTGTGTGCATTGCAATATTTTGAGCCAAACTGTGCTCTGACCTCTGACCCTGGTAATTGAACCTTCACACTCTGCTCTCACTGGTGCAATGTGCAATTAATGAAGATTGTTCACCATGCTGGTTCAATTTAGCCATGAAACCTCCCACACTCAGGTGTTTCAGTTTCATTGTCCAACCCCTGTACGAGCCTCCTATTGGATAATTACTGCATGGGCGATTATTTTTCAGCTGGAAAAAAGTTATTTAACCCCAACTGGTGCAATGAGCTGCTTCTCATTTCCTCAACAACCATGTGGAAAGACACATCCCGTGGTCGTGGAAAAGATGTTAGTCTGTTTGAGAAGAGTCAAATCATTGGCATCAAGCAGAGAAAACATCTAAGGAGATTGATGTAAAATGTAAAATTTCAGATTCAGACATTTATTTCTGTGCAGGTTTTGTCTTTATAAATTTGCAAAAAAACATTTTAAACATCTCTGAGTAAGAAAAAAGTTTCTTGTATTCAAACAGTCACATTTGTAAGTTGTATGTCATTTTAAATCGTGTTGAAATTGTTTTATTTTGCTTCCTTTTTGGCCAGGACTCTCTTGAAAAAAGCTTCTTAGGTTAAATCACGAAAAAAGAAATTGACAAGAATTTTTTTTTTACTTGTTTCAATCAATTCAGACGTCATTTTTGTCTTTAAATAACTTGAAATAAGACATTTTTCTGGACTGGTGAATTGAATGTGGCTCATATTAAGAATAAAAAGACAATTTTTGCTAAATATTTGACACAAACACTTTATTAAATTTCAGTTTTTTTTCAGTGTGGGTGAATGTGAACAGTGTCAGAATTAAAAAGACCTAAAAAATGAAAAAGTCTTTGCACAAAAATGGAAAAAATAAAAACATTGATTTGATCTTTTCTAGTTTTAAAAACATAAACACTCAAAATGAAACACAGGCTGTTTTTATTTTCATTTTTTCATTAAGGATTTAATTATTATGAGTTGATTTTTGTTGTCTTAGTTAGTTGGAAGTTAGTTGGATTGATGCATAAACGACTAAAATTGGGTTAAGAACTGTCCAACGCTTTATTATAAACTGGAAGGATAGTGGGGACCCATCGTCTTCCAGGAAGAAATGTGGCCGGAAAAAAATCCTGAATGATGGTGATCGGCGATCACTTAAACGTGTGGTGAGATCAGATGGAAGAAAAACTACAGTAGAACTCAGGGCTATGTTTAATAGTGAAAGTAAGAGCATTTCCACACGCACAATGAGAAGGGAACTCAAGGGATTGGGACTGAACAGCTGTGTAGCTTTAAGAAAACCACTAATCAGTGAGTCTAACCTGAAGTTTTGACCCTTAATGTGAAAGTTTAGACTTTTTTCACATAATGTTGGATGGATTGCATACAATTTTAATTTTTTTAAATCTCAAAATCTTGACGTTTTCTCTCTGAATTTTGTCTTTAATTTTCAAAATTTCCACTTTTTATCTTTAAATATTGACCTTTTTATCTAAAAGTTACAAATAATTCTTATATTCAGTTTTCATCCTTGCATTACAGTAAAAACTTTTGATGTTTTGATGTAATTCTCTGCCGGACATTGGGAAAACTTCACTAAAGCTTGATTTAAATAAAATTGTAAATAGAATTGAGATCACAATATCTGACAGATCACAATTAGATCTTTTTCTAAAATCGTTCAGCCCTACTGTCATTACCTCTTCTTTTACAAAATAAGAGAAAAAATCTCATAAACGTTAATGTACATATGATTGTTGATGCTCCAATTTTCAGCTCAACCTGTAAAATTGATTTAATCTGTTTGTTTGAAGTGTTTTTTCTTCGCTAAACCTCTAACATCCAATCCTCTGTTAGTGTTTTTCTCCAGTTTAATAATAATAATAATAACAATAATAATACATTTTATTTATAAAGCGCTTTTCAAAACACTCAAAGACGCTGTACAGAAGATAAAAACAGCAAATAAAATATCACAAAGTAAAAATTACAGTTTTAGAGCAGATACAAGTCATTGTTTAAAGTGTTTTTCTCTCACATAACATGCAGTAAATCAGATATGACACCAGATATTGAAAGTTTAAAGTATTCAAGAGTCTAAACAGTGACTCACAGGATATTTTTTGACTGTTTTATGGTAAAAATAAGGCGTTTTAGGCCTCAGGTGTTTAAAGGTTAAAGTGGAAGGAAGGTTTAGGATGTACTCACCCATCGTGGGTCCGATGCTCTTTGGTCTGGGCCGTTTTTCTGCACCACAGTGCCTGAAAGGAGAGAAAACTTTCAGTCCATTTGCCTCAGACTCAACACAGCGCCGTGTGTCTGCAGCAGCAGCGTCCGCATATTATCCTCAAACCTGCACTCAAAACCTGTTTATCCAGATTAAAAAGCCTCAGCTCCTGCACCCACACACCGACCTGAGAGCCGTCCACACTCAGAAACTCTGTGAAACTCTCTCAGGGTCAGAAAATGTTCCCACAGACGTGTCAGAGCGGCAGGAACAATCGCACTCGGGTGGAGACTGAGTCAGCAGCGCATGCTTGGAGTCACACCGCCATCACTCAGCTGCTACACACAGTAAACAAAGACCATCACATAAAGTCCTTACACCAGCTGCTCACGACAGGTTTTCCTCTCAGTGTTCAACATTTAGACTCTCAAATTAAAGGGTGACTCCACCGCTGGCTGATTTAAGCCTGAGTCTTTAGGGTAATTTTAGATTCCTGTGGAGTTAAAGTTTGGAAAAAGAATCATAAGTTGCATAGAAACAGGCTGGTTTTGGAGCGCTGGCCTGCAGATGATTACACAACACAAGAAAAAGGAGATCTTACTCAGCGTATTTTTGGAATTTTGAGTCAAAATGTTGAATTTTACCAAAAATGGCTCAAATTAAAGCTGATTGCAAGAAACTTAAAGCTACTGTCAACATTTTTAGGTAGTCATACAACAGACTCTTATCACTATGAATACTTCATTTGTGTCAAAAACATGAAAATTAAATCATCAGAATTTTTAAAAATGTTTGTTTTAATACTTTTTTAACTGCTTTAAATGTTTGCGGCAGGGTAGGTGTCAGAAATGAAAACTCACTGTTAAGGTTGCAAAAATATTGGAAAGTGACCCACTGGACTTTTAATAATAGCAAGAGATAATTTCAAGTTATTATTTAAAAAATAGTGGAAAATATGTTTTTAAAAAAGTTAAAGCTACTGTCAATAATTTTAAGCCAGTCACACAATAGACTTTTTCAATCATGAATGTCTCTTTTGTGTCAAATATATGAAAATTAAACCATCAGAATTTTAAGAAAAGACTTTGTTTTATACTTTTTTTTAACTGCTTTAGATGTTTGCCGCAGGGTAGGTGTCATAAAACAGGGACTCACTGTTAAATTGCAAATATGCTGGAAAGTGATACACATGACTTTTGATAATAACAAGAGACAATTTCAAGTTATTATTTAAAAAATAGTGGAAAATGTGTTTAAAAAAAGTTAAAGCTACTGTCAATAATTTTTAACTATTCATATCACAGACTGTTATAACCATGAATGCCTCTTTTGTGTTACAAATATGAAAATTAAACCATCGAAAATTTAAAAAGAATGGATCTTTATGTTTTTCTATGCTTTAGATGCTAGCCGCAGGGTAGGTGTCATAAAAGTGACTCACTGACAAGGTTGCATGAATATTGGAAAGTGATACAATTGACTTTAAATAATAGCAAGAGACAATTTCAAGTTATTATTTAAAAAATAATAGTGGAAAACACGTTTTAAGAAAATTAAAGCTACAGTGAAGAATTTTTAGCTTGTCACACGACAGAGTCTTATAATCATTTATACCTATTTTGGGTCAAAAAAATGAAAATTAAATCATCCAAAATTTAAAAAGAATGGTTCTTAATCCTTTTTTTATGCTTTAAATGCTTGCCGCAGGGTAGGTGTCAGAAATGGTGACTTAATGTCAAGGTTGCAAAAATATTACAAAGTAACACACTTCACTTTAAAAAACAGCAGGAGACAATTTAAAGTTATAAATTAAAATACAATGGGGAGGAAATATGACTTTTAAAAAAGTTAAAGCTACCGTCAAGAATTTTTAGCTATTCACAAAACAGACTCTTGTAATCAAAAATGCCTCTTCTGTGTCACAAACATGAAAATTAAACCATCAGAAATTTTAAAAGAATCTATCTTTATATGTTTTTTTTAAAGCTTTAGATGCTTGCCGCAGGGTAGGTGTCAGAAATGGTGACTTAATGTCAAGGTTGCAAAAATATTGGTAAGTGACACACTTGGTTTTAAATTATAACAAGAGACCATCCAATTTTATGGCTAAAAATAAAATAAAATATTTCTTTAAGAAAGTTAAAGCTACTGTCAGTGATTTCCAACTAGTCACACAACAGAATCATGAATGTCTCTTTTGTGTAAAAAAAAAGAAAATTAAACCATCAGAAGTTGAAAAAGAATGGTTTTTTACACTTTCAAAGAATTTCACTTTCATTTTCAAAACAAATATATCGAACCGATTCTTCTCACAGCCACTTTAAGATAAAAACACCTCTTTACGTTGTGAAATTTTTTGATATTTAAGAATAGAAAGTTAACAAAGTTTGTCCATAACAGGCTCCCATCAACCACAATAAAACATCTGACTTTTTCCTAAAGTTGTTCCAAACTTTCACTGGGGAAAGAAAAATGATTCAATCCAGAGTTGAGACATTTATTGGTTGGTTGCTGCATATTTTTTCCCAATAGCACAATTTTTCTCTGGGTCTAAATGATTAAAAAGTACAGAAAACGGAGCCTAATTTTTCAGTTATGGACCAAATATGTCGACTTAAAGTTCTATCTTTTTGTCCCTGACACGCTCAGATTTTTAATCTATGTTTCTGAGAACAAAACAGAAATTTAAAGCTTTTTACTTTGGTAAAAAAAAAAAAAAAAAACTCAAAGAGCTGTCTTTGTGGTGAAACCAAACCTCATTGAAAAAAAGGTAAATTTACCCTCTTATGAAACAGGAGTTTGTTGCATCCTTCTGTCTTGATTGTGTACATTTTTTTTAATTAAACATGTTGTTTTTGACTATATTCAATGTTATCTGACACAAAAAGTCATACAGTTACACAAAAAAATAAAATAAACTGAGGCAGAAGTCGATCATTAACTCCTGTGATCTGTTTGGAAAATTCCTGATTTTCTAAAAGGAGTCTGGTGACGTTAAAGAGAGGTAAGTAAAGTTGTGTTTGGCAGTTTTTTACTTCGACAAAAAAGTCTTAAAGTGTAAGAATTCTAATTAATAATAGCGAGAGACAATTTCAAGTAATTACTTTTAAAAAAAATAGCGGAAAATATGTTTTAAGAAAATTAAAGCTACTGTCAATAGTTTTTTACTAGTCACAAAACAGACTTTTTAAATTATGACTGCCTATTTTGTGTTACAAAAATGAAAATTAAATCATCAGAAATTTAAATAGAATGGATGTTAATACTTTTTTTTAAGGTTTTAGACGCACGCCGCAGGGTAGGTGTCAGAAATGATGACTTTCTGTTTAGGTTGCAAAAATATTGGAATGAGACACATTTGACTTTAAATAATAGCAGGAGACAATATAAAGATGTAACTTAAAATACAATAGGGGGAATATTTGCTTTAAAAAAATTAAAGCTACTGTCAAAAATATTTAGCTTGGCACACAACAGACTTTTATAATCATGAATGTCTCTTTTGTGTCAAAAACATGAAAAGTAAACCATCACAATTTAAAAAAACTTTTTTTTTTCCACACTTTTTTAACTGCTTTAAATGCTTGCCGCAGGGTAGGTGTCAGAAAAAAATTTAAAGCTTTTTACTTTGATAAAAAAAAAAAAAAAAACTTAAAGAGCTGTCTTTGCGGAGAAACCAAACCTCATTGAAAAAAGGTAAATTTACCCTCTTATGAAACAGGAGTTTGTTGCATCCTTCTGTCTTGATTGTGTACATGTTTTTCAAATAAACATGCTGTTTTTGAATGTATTTAACGTTATCTGACACAAAAAATCATACAGTTACACAAAAAAATATAATAAACTGAGGCAGAAGTTGATCTTTAACCTCTATGATCTGTTTGGAAAATTCCTGATTTTCTAAAAGGAATCTAGTGACGTTAAAGAGAGGTATGTAAAGTTGTGTTTGGCAGTTTTTTACTTCAACAAAAAAGTCTTAAAGTGTAAGAATTCAGTCTGTGATGTTGTCAGAGACTCAGAATAATAATCTGAGCTCATCAGAAACAAAAACAAAAACTCTTCATGCTCCTAAACTGGGATCATTCGCTGGTTTCTTCCTTATTAGTCACTTCTTCCTTCAGGTTGCATAATAAAAAGCCGTCATGAGTTAAAAAAAAAAAAAAAAAAGTGGAGGTTTGTGATTCATTCTGACCTCAGAGTCAAAATAAAAGTTTCCTCTCAGCTCAGATTCACAGGCTGAAAGTTGATCAGCGAGGATCAGAGGGATTTCTCCCCCATTAGCTCGTCTTCAGAGCTTCTCCATGAATAATAAACGAGGAAGATTAAGTCAGAGACGACGGCGCCGAGCTGTTAAGAGCGTTAGAGCCTCTTTTATCAGGCAAAGTGAGGATCAGACGGATAAGGAGCTTCTTCACGTCAGGGCGAGAAAGTAACGAGCTCAAACTTATCCGCTGTGAATCAAAGCTTAAAGAGGAATTAACAACAAGATGACCACCAAGGTGTGTGTGTGTTTAAGTGTGTTTAAGTGTGTGTGTGTGTGTCCTGACAGCTGCAGGAGCGACGTCCTGTAACAGCTGAAGGTGTGAGAACAACATTTGTGCTTCCTGCAAACTAACGACACAACTGACACAAAGAAATGACCCCACAGGTTTTCCAGCAACAAATCAATGTGACATCCAGGAATACGGCATTTTATTTCTGAGAGAAGAATTATGTTTTCTAACAGATTTCAGTAGTTGACCAACATTTCAAAGTTTTTAGGTTCATTATTTTTTAGTATTTTTAATCTGAGCACCCAAAAATGTCAGGTGGTGCAACCAAATATATGAAAATATATTTATATGTTCCTGTTATTTTTTCTGTGTGAAATTATTGGCAAGTATCTCTCAAGTGTCTGTAGTGACTCATACATTTTCATTTTGTGTGTTTCATTTCTTTTATTTGTGAACATCTGTTTCTAAAAAATTTGACTTTCGATCTCAAAGTTTGATGTTAATCTCATAATCTTGACTTTTGATCATATAAATTTCACTTTTAACCACTTAAATTTGACTTTCAATCACTAAATTTGGACATTTTTTTCTCATAATTTTGACTTTTAATCTCATTAATTTGACTTCTATATCTTAAGAATTTGACTTTCCATCTGAAAATTCAAATTTTTATCACATTTATTTGACTCTTTCATCTCAAAAGTTTGAGTTCTTTATCCAATATATTTAATTTTCTATTGGCTATATATGACATTTTACCTCAAAATATGACTTTTATCTCATAAATTTGAACTTTTGAAAATTATCTCACAAAATTATGACTCAATATGGGCAACAACAACAAAACAATCTAAAAAAAAAATCCAAAGTCAGACATCAACAACACACACAAACGCCGCAGAACTCTTTTTGGAAATCATGGACGTGGTGTCCTCCAGGCCAAAGAGGAAAAGGACAATCAGGATTGTTCTCAGGTCAAAGTTCAAAGCAGCATCTGTGATGGTATGGGGGTGTGTTAGTGCCCCATGGCATCATGGGTAACTGTCCCAGTATCTGTGAAGGCAGCATTAATGCTGAAAGGTACAAACAGGTTTTGGAGCAACATCTGCTGCCATCCAAGACACTTTGTCTTTTTCAGGGACGTCCCTGATTATTTCAGCAAGACAATGAAACCAAGACACATTCTGCTCCTGTTACAACAGCGTGGCTCCGTAGTAGAAGGGTGCAGCTACTAGACTGACCTGCCTGCAGCTCCAAAGCTTTAACAATTGGTGTCCTCAGTTCGTAAACAGGATTTGCAAATCTTTATATATATATATTTTCCAAAACTTCCACTTCATTGGGGGGGTTGTTATATAAAAATCAATGATTGACTGACAAACAAACTTCTTTCCTTGTACATTTGTAGACACAACCTGTGGTTCTATGACTTAACTGAGCGGAGACGGACCAGATACGGATCTGGTGGAAGTTTGTTCAACTCTGCACCTCTTTGCTCATTTCTAGATTTGTTTGAAGTTGATTTTAGACAACATTTCCGATAAAATGATCTACATCTTAGAGATCTATAACTCCCCTGAGAACACATCTATGTTTCCTACAGTCCAAATATGTTGCACAGAAGTTTAATTCGGAGATTGGCACAAACACAAGACAAAAGCAAACGACCTTTAAAGGGGAAAACAGGAGCTGCACAAAAAAAAAAAAAAAAAAAAACACAGTGCACAGATAATTCAGGCTTTTACTTTGAAATCCTCTCAGCCAATCACTGCTGCTCATCCAGGAGCTCCTCTTCTTTGAGTCCAGACCTCAGCTCTTACATAACACCGGCACAAAAGTCCTTTTTTAGTCCGACAGTCAGAATTATTTACTCTGTTCAGTTACTCTACGGTTTTTATAAAGTCAAACCCAGCAGGTGGTCTTACCTCCCTCTGTACAGGTATCCACTCATCCTACAAACAGAAACTACATCCAGAAGCTTCTGTTCACACTCAGGCGTGGACTCCAGAGAGCCGTGGGTTAAATCCTCAAGGACTGGCGAGCGCGGCGACCACAGTCAGGCGGCGAGGAACCCGTGGAGCGTTGAGCGGCGTCTGTTCTGACGTGGCAGCGTGAGGAAGGTTCAACACCGGGGAGCAAAGGTACACAGCCTGCCTGCTGCTGCATGAAAGA
>RPOG01002070.1:0-13583 GCA_008086565.1 Thalassoma bifasciatum | reverse complement strand
GTCTTGCTGAAATAATCAGGGACGTCCCTGAAAAAGACAAAGTGTCTTGGATGGCAGCAGATGTTGCTCCAAAACCTGTTTGTACCTTTCAGCATTAATGCTGCCTTCACAGATACTGGGACACTTACCCATGATGCCATGGGCACTAACACACCCCCATACCATCACAGATGCTGCTTTTGAACTTTGAGCTGAGAACAATCCTGATTGTCCTTTTCCTCTTTGGCCCAGAGGACACCACGTCCATGATTTCCAAAAAGAGTTCTGCGGCGTTTGTGTGTGTTGTTGATGTCTGACTTTGGATTTTTTTAGATTGTTTTTGTTGTTGTTGCTCATATTGAGTCATAATTTTGTGGATAATGTCAAAATTATGAGATGAAAAGTCAAATTTATGAGATAAGACGTCATATTTTGAGGTAAAATGTCATATATAGCCAATAGAAAATTAAATATATTGGATAAAGAACTCAAACTTTTTGAGATGAAAGAGTCAAATAAATGTGATAAAAATTTGAATTTTCAGATGGAAAGTCAAATTCTTAAGATAAAGAAGTCAAATTAATGACATTAAAAGTCAAATTTAAGTGATAAAAAGTTAAATTATGAGATGAAAACTCAAATTTATGAGATGAATAGTCAAAATTTTGAGATAAAGATGTCAAATTTAAGTGATAAAAACTCAAATTATGAGATTAAAAGTCAAAATAATGTGATTGAAACTCGAAATTATGTGACAAAGTCATTTTATGAGATGAAAACTCAAATTTATGGGATGAAAAGTCAAATATGAGATCAAAAGTCAAAATTATGAGAAAAAAATGTCCAAATTTAGTGATTAAAAGTGAAATTTATATGATCAAAAGTCAAGATTATGAGATTAACGTCAAACTTTGAGATCAAAAGTCAATTTTTTTAGAAACAGATGTTCAATTTAAGTGATAAAAAGTCAAATTTTTTAGATTAAGACGTCAAAGTTAAAAAGAGTTCTTTGGCGTTTGTGTGTGTTGTTGATGTGTGACTTTGTCTTTGCATGGTAGAGTTTGAACTGTCACTTGTAGATGTAGTGATGAACTGTGTTAACTGACAATGGTTTTCTGAAGTGTTCCTGAGCCCACGTGCTAATATCCTTTACACAATGATGTGGGTTTTTAATGCAGCGCCGCCTGAGGGGTCAAAGGTCACGGCCATTCAATGTTGGTTTTGGGCCTTGCTGCTTACATGCAGAGATTTCTCCAGATTCTCTGAATCTTTTGATGATATTATGGTCTGTAGATGATGAAATCCATCAATTCCTGCAGTTGGACAAAGTTGAGAAACATTGTTCTTAAACTGTTGGACTATTTGCTCACGCAGTTGTTGACAAAGTGGTGAACCTGGCCCCAACCTGTTCACCTGTGGAATGATCCAAACAGCTGTTTTTTCAGCATATTAAGCAGAATATTCACAAAGAAACAATAAAGTTTATCAGTTTGAACAATAAATATCTCGTCTTTGTGGTGTTTTCAATTGAATATCTGTTAAACAGGATTTGCAAATCATTGTTTTCTGTTTTCATTTATGTTTTTCACAACTTCATTGGAAATGGGGTTGTAAAAAAGTCAGACCAAAGCAGAAATAAACATATTTACAGCCTTTAGAGACACAGTTTGTCTCTCTAAAGTTTGTTTCTCTGTTTATAACACAAACATGAGTCAGTAAAGAAGCAGAGCTCAAACACCTGCAGCTCTAAAGGAGGAAAGTTTATGTAAAAAGTTTCTAGATTTCCTCTGGTACCTGCTTCACATTCCTCACTCAGGAGCTGCAGGGACACGAGAAAGTCTGACGCTTTTTTTTTTTTCCCCAAACACGTTACGCAACGCTCCAAACCAACAAACCTTCACTCTGTGATTTAACGCTCAGAGAGGTTCAGAGCTGTGTTTGGTTAACTTCCTGTCAGCCCAGAGGAGAACGTAGACATAGAGGATCTAGAGACGTTAAACTGAACACTTCTACTGCATAGATCAGTTTTAAGACGAGGTCAGAGGTCGTGTGTTTACACGTTTGGTTCAAAAGGTCAGAGTTCAAACTACTAACGAGGTGTCGTCTCCCAAAGCTTTAGTTTCAGACTCTCAGCTTCTGCCTCGTTGTTATCTAGACTTTTAGAGAGATTATAGATCTGTTACTCAGACTTTCCTCTCACTCAGTTTGTTTTTGCAGATTCACAATTCAACATCTGAACAGTCAGTCTGAGGATAAAGTGACAGGTTCAAAACAAAGTTGACTCAGATAAGTGATGTCACAGGGTTAATACAGGTCGTCCAATCAGCTCGCAATATTTCTACAACCTGAACTGTGTCAAAATATCAGCTACAGTTTTTGCAGCAGATGTTTTCTGTTCTACACCAGAGTTACTCAAAGAGACAAACTGTTAAAAACTTTACAAAAGAAACTATACAAGTGGAGAAAAGAGGCAAAAACAGCAAAGAGGAGAAATAAAACTGAGTTTGAGGTGGTAGAAATTGCCCAAAAGCAACAAAAACTGGTATTTAAATTGGGGTAAAACCTGGAAATGTTCAAAAAGTAGCAAAAAAAGGTCCAAGAAAGGCAAAAAAAAAGAGTGAAAAGTGACTAAAGTGAACAGAAACTAACAAAAATTTTATGCCTTCGTTCAAAGTGGTAAAAATTGCCCCAACAAAACACGAAACAGACTGGTATTTAAATTGGGATAAAACCTGAAAATACTTAAATAGTGGCAAAGAAAGAGTGTTCAGTATCAAAAATTGGCAACGAAATTGAGAGTGAACCTGGAAAATAGTGAGAAGGTATCAAAAAATGGTCTAAAGGTGGCGACAAAAAGTGTGTAAACGCTCAAAAATGGGCCAAAAATCAACAAGAATTTAAGGCTTAGTTCGAAGTGGTAAAAATAGCCAAAAAAAAGAACAAAAAATGGGATATCAATTGGGATAAAACTTGGAAAATCTAAAAGTAGCCAAAGAATTGGGAAAAAATTGGCAAGAAATTTGGGAGTGACCCTGGAAAATAGTCAGTTTGTTGCAAAGTTAATGGTCCAAAAATGGCAAAAAAGAATAAAAGTGATCAAAATTGCTTAAATGCAACAAAAAATTATCAAGAATATTGTAAAGGAAACTTTTTCTTAAAATTTCAGAAAGTAGCAAAAATTGAGAAAAAAAACTCACAAAAATCTGTGAAAAGTGGCAAAAATGGCCAAAGTCACCAAAAAAGTGCAGGAAAGTTGGGATAAAACCTGAATAATAGTCAGTTTGTTGCAAAATAAATGGTCCAATAATGGCATAAAGGAGTGAAAAGTGTCAAAAATTGGTAAAAAAAAATTGGGAGTGAACCTTGAAAATACTGAGAAAATATTAAAAAAAAGTGCAAAAGTGTGAAAAAAGAAGATGACCTGTTTGTATTTTCACATTTTTGAGCTTTAAGTATTGTAAACAAACAAAAATTTTTCTGTGTTGAAAGTTGAAATATTTGTGTGCTAACTGCTAGCACATCAATGTAATTTTCCATACACGTTAGCACCAAGCTAGTGCTTTGTTTTCTATATAGTTTTTTGGTTCATTAGCAGATGTGTAACATGTTGAATGTATTAAATATGAACCTTTTGTGAGACAGTGTGTGTGGGTCAATGAGGTGACGTCCCCTTTTTTTGTGTCTGAGTGCAATATTTCCTTCCATCATGAATTGAGTATTTCATCACATGTATTTCTTTATTCTATGAAACCTGTGTTATTTGAACACATCTTTAAACTATTAAAATATAACATGTTTTTTTGTGTTTTGGTTCCTCAAACCCCCAA
Organism: Thalassoma bifasciatum; assembly: GCA_008086565.1. Lineage (NCBI taxonomy): Eukaryota > Metazoa > Chordata > Actinopteri > Labriformes > Labridae > Thalassoma > Thalassoma bifasciatum. The sequence continues at coordinate 9,777 of RPOG01002070.1, read as the reverse complement.
AATGTCAGGTGGTGCAACCGTCCTGACAAGTATCCACAGTAATTAAACTCTAAAAATTGAATGTCACTTATTGTAAATGGAAATTAAAAATACAGTGGCATTATTTTNTATTCACAAATAAAAGAAATGAAACACACAAAATGAAAATGTATGAGTCACTACAGACACTTGAGAGATACTTGCCAATAATTTCACACAGAAAAAATAACAGGAACATATAAATATATTTTCATATATTTGGTTGAGCCACCTGACATTTTTGGGTGCTCAAATTAAAAATACTAAAAAATAATGAACCTAAAAACTTTGAAATGTTGGTCAACGACTGAAATCTGTTAGAAAACATAATTCTTCTCTCAGAAATATGTTTTTATCCATTTTCAAAGAACTTTTTAAAAATACGTTTTTAGACCCTCTTTCTGTCGTTGACCCTGTGATCACGTTTAATGGTTTTCGACGTCCCTCGAATTGAACGTGATAGAAATTCACACCCTACATCTACTGGTATCAGAGTGAAACTGAATCCTTTGTGATAAATTCCCTACAGGAAAAACCTCCAACAGCAGCTTCATGTTCCTCAGCATCAACATAAAATTTCAGTCTCACAGAAACAAAGAGTCTAAATGTGACAGAAACCTGATCTCAGAGTTTAAACTCTCTCCTGCTGAGGTTTCCGTTAAAAGCGACTCAGAGATCATTTATTATGAATGAGCATCGAGACAAAGACTCATCAACGGCTCAAATTACAGCAGGAAAAATCAATAACTTCAGGGTGATGTCCGGGTTTTAGTGTCACTGCATCAGATCTGACTGTTCTAGATCTATAGCACCAACTCTGGATGTTCATACTGAGCATGTGCAGATTTTCAAACCTCTACAAATTAATATTTATGTAGAAATCTCTGTAAACTGAGCTAAACACACCAGTCTAAAAAAAAAAAAAACGCAAACACATTAGCTCCTGTTTTAGCCTCTAGCTCCTGTTTTAGCCTTTAGCTACTATTTTAGCATTTAGCTCCTGTTTTAGCCTTTAGCTCCTGTTTTAGCCTTTAGCTCCTGTTTAAGCCTTTAGCTCCTATTCTAGCCTTAGGTCTCTGTTTCAGCCTGTAGTCCTTCTTAAAGCCTTTAGCCCATATATTCATCTAGCTCATGTTTTAGCCTCTAGCCCTAGTTTAAGCCTTAAGTCAGTGTTTTACACTTAGTTCCTGTTTTAGCGTTTGGTTCCTGTTTTATCAGCTAGCTCTTGTTTTAGGTTTTAACTCTAGTTTTAGCCTGTAGCTCATATTTCAGCCTTTTGCCTTAGTTAAACCCTTTAGTCCATATTTTAGCCTTTAGCATGTGTTTTATCATCTAGCCTAGTTTTAACCATTAGCCCTAGTTTTAGCCTTTAACTCATTTTAGAGCCTTTAGCCCATGTTTTAGCCTTTAGCTTGTGTTTTATCCTCTCGCTCATGTTTTAGGTTTTAGCCCATATTTTAGCCTTTAGCTCTTGTAAGAGCCTTTAACATGTGTGTTATCATCTAGCCTAATATTAGCCTTAAGCTCTAGTTTTTAACCTTTAGCCCCAGTTTTAGCCTCTAGCTCTTGTAAGGGCCTTTAGCTTGTGCTTCATCATCCAGCCCTAGTTTTAGCCTTTAGCTCATGTTAGAGCCTTTAGTGCGTGTTTTATCAGCTAGCTCATGTTTTAGACTGTAGCCCTACTTTTAGCCTTTAGCCCTTGTTTAAGTCTTAGTCCATATTTTAGCCTTTAGCTTGTGTTTAATTATCCAGCCCTAGTTTTACCCGTTAGGCTTAATTTTAGCCTTTAGCTTGTGTTCTATCCTCCCGCTCACATTTTAAGTTTTAGCCCTCCTTTTAGCCTTAAGCTCATGTTAGCACCTTTAGCATGTGTTTTATCATCCAGCCCTAGTTTTAGCCTTTAGCCCTTATTTAAGTCTTAGTCCATATTATGCCTTTAGCTTGTGTTTTATTATTCAGCTCTAGTATTAGCCTTTAGGCCTAATTTTAGCCTTTAGCCCCTGTTTTAACGACTAGCTCATTTTTTTAGGTTTTAGCCCTAGTTTTAGCCTTTAGCTCATGTTAGAGCCTTTAGCTCATGTTAGAGCCTTTAGCGTGTGTATTATCAGCTAGCTCCTGTTTTAAGTTTTAGCCCTAGTTTTAGCATTTGTCCATGTATTAGCCTTTAGCCCTTGTTTAGGTCTTAGTCCATATTTTAGCCTTTAGCTCATGTGTTTTATCATCCAGCATAGATCTAGCTTTTAGCTCTAGTTTTAAACCTTTAGCCCCAGTTTTAGCCTTTAGCTCTAGTTTTAGCCTTTAGCTCATGTTAGAGCCTTTGGCGTGTGTTTTATCAGCTAGCCTAGTTTTAGCCTTTAGCCCTTGTTTAGGTCTTAGTCCATATTTTAGCCTTTAGCTCATGTGTTTTATCATCCAGCATAGTTTTAACCTTTAGCCCTAGTTTTAGCCTTTAGCTCTAGTTTTAAACTTTTAGCCCCAGTTTTAGCCTTTAGCTCATGCTAGAGCCTTTAGCGTGTGTTTTATCAGCTAGCCTAGTTTTAGCCTTTAGCTCATTTTGTGCCGATAATCTTTTTCTAAGCTGTAGATTATGATCAAGCTTTTTTCTGGATATGAGACGTTTTCAGGATCACTAAAAAAGTCCTCGCTGTCCCTTTAAGCGTGTTAACCGCCAACGTAGGTGGCGTCACTTTGGGCTGACACTACAGGGGCAACAGAGGGACAAACAAAAAATTAAGCACAAAAAAACTTTAAGATCAGTTGTTCCCAACCTTTTCCAAATCAGGGCCCACTTTTAAAGCTCAAAAATATTTGAGACACACCTCCAAACAAATACATACCGCTATTTACGATTTTTTTAGAACCCAATTTATAACAATGACCCAAAATATAATTTTAAAAAATGTAATAAAACCCAAAATGTGATATCTGGTAGATAATGAAACAGATGTTAAACCAAAAATGTAGTAAATTTTTGCCCAAATTATGACAACTTGTTACATTCTGGTGCAATTACTATATTTTGGGTTTTATTTTATGCTTTTTCGTTACATTTCAAGCTCAGCACTCAGCACAAATTTGGGATTTATTACATTTTTTTTCAATGACATTTCAGGTTGTTGTTATTTTTCAGGTCATGCTACCTATAGATGCCTTCTTAGGGGACTTTTTTTCATATATTAAAATCAGAACTGTTTTAATTTCCTTTAAAACTTAACTGAGTTAAACATTTTGAATGTTATTATTTGTATTTGTATCTTAATTTTTCTATTTGTACCTTGTATCTTTATATAATTACACTCCATTAAAATACTTGTTTGGAAATGATTTCGCGGCCCACTTGCTATACCTTCGCGGCCCACCAGGGGGCCACGGACCACAGGTTGGGAATCGCTGTTTTTTTTTTTTTGGAGGATCATTTCAATTTCAATTTTTTTTCCCACCTCTGATTGGTTTAAAATCCTGAATTCTGCATTTAATTCAATCAGCAAAAGTGAAACTTCCATCTAACAAAGAACACACTCACAGTCACACTCAGCTCAGAAATCAATAAATCAATAATGAACAGGAAACTGTTATTGGATCAGAGGACACACACACACACACACACACACAGGACCCTGGTTGAGTATTAACTACCACAGTAAACCCGCACTGACAGTAAACACTGTTTTATTCCATGTTAAAGGACTAATCCGTAAATTTTCTGTCTCCTTTGATTAAATAATGATTCGCAGCTGCAGTGACTGTGTTTACCTCTCTCTCTATTGTCGCGGTGTCTGATGGTGACAGCTCCTTTCTCCTCTTCTCTCTCCTCCTGCTGTCACGTCGTCCAAATCCTCCACGTGCGTCCTCCTCAGCATCCTTAAATCCCGCTCCGTGCACGAGCTCAGCGCAGGTAAAGTCCACGCGGGTCCGTGAGCATCAAAAAAAAAAATCAGAGATGAAGCTGCAGCTGTTTCTGTTTCTGCCGGTGCTCCCGATTCAGCTCATTGGTCCACAGCTTCCCCCCACGCGACCCAATAAAACTGGATGCTCACGCGTCAAATGGGGGGGGGGGGGGGTCCTCTTTCCTCCCAGCGGCGCGGTGAACCCGAACATCAAAGGGAAAGCCTCGTGACGCGCTCAGTTTTGGCGCGCAGCACGTGAAAGACGAATCTGTGGGGGGGGCATATGAGAAGAATATGATATAAAAGAAATAGACGGGAACCCCCACCTCACCTCACAGGTAATTTACAGGAACATCCGGGTCATTTCCACACCTGCTGATCTGTTTACGGGGTTTCCCCATTTCCCGCCAGTTCAATATAAAAACATCAATCAAAAGCTTTTTTTTTTGTAGAGTTTTTATAGTTTTAGATATTTTTTTCCATCTTATCTTATCATCTTTTCCCCTTAATTATTTATTTTGTCCTTTAATTGCACTTTTATCTCTATTTTAATATTTTTTATTATTTTTAATCTTTTATAATATATTAGTGGTGTGCATTAGTCTGCATTTTATTCGTATTAAAGCTGCTATATAAATAAATATTGATTGATTGATTAATATTAAGCTAAAATATTGAGTTGAAAAGTCAAAACATTCAGATAATGCACATTAATTTGAGATAGAATTTTTTTAAAAAGTGGATTTTTGACTTTTTAATCAAATAAAAAAAAAACATTTGACAGGTTCTTCCCATAAAATTGACTTTTCTGGTGTAATTTTGACTTAATCTCAAACTTTTGAATTCATATTCTTAAAATCCTGATAACATTTTATCTCAAAATTTGGACTTTTTAACTTATAATTTCAACTTATTTTTAATTTTTAACTTTTGACAAATAATTTATAATTTTGACCTTATCATCACATTATTTTTAATCTCTTAAAATATGTTAGTGGTGTGCATTAGTCTGCATTGTATTTGTATTAAAGGTGCTATATAAATAAATATTGATTGATTGATTAATATTAAGCTAAAATATTTAGTTGAAAAGTCAAAACATTCAGATAATAAACATTAATTTGAGATAGAATTTTTAAAAAAGTGGATTTTTGACTTTTTAATCAAATTTAAAAAAACATTTGACAGGTTCTTCCCATAAAATGGACTTTTCTGGTATAATTTTGACTTAATCTCAAACTTTTGAATTCATGTCCTGAAAATCCTGATAACATTTTATCTCAAAATTTGGACTTTTTAACTTATAATTTCAACTTATTTTTAATTTTTAACTTGATTATAAAAAGTTTTGACTTCTTATCTCTGAATTTTCACTTTTTATAACACATTTTGACAAATAATTTATAATTTTGACTTTATCATCACATTATTTTTAATCTCTTAAAATATATAAGTGGTGTGCATTAGTCTGCATTTTATTTGTATTAAAGGTGCTATATAAATAAATATTGAGTTGAAAAGTCAAAACATTCAGATAATACACATTAATTTGAGATAGAATTATAAAAAAGTCAATTTTTTTAACGCAAAGAGCCAAATTTATACATAATTATGGTTTTTATGTATCAAGTCAAAGTTTTGAAAAAGAAAAATTGAAAATTTGAGATGAAGAGTTTAAATAGTGAGAAAATTTAGTCAAATTATGAAAAAAAAAAGTCCAAATTTTGTGATTAAAGTCGACATTTTGAGATTAAAAAAAGATGTTATTTGGAGTAAAGAAGACAAAATGATTTGACAACAATTTAATAATTTGGCATAAATTATTAAAAGATTATACAGGCAAAATTTGAGATAGTTTCGGAAAAATGATGACTAAAAAAGTTTAGTTTTTGAAATAAAAAAATCAAAATCAGTTCAAAAATTCAGAATATTAGAAAAAAATTGAGATAAGCAAAACTTCTGAGATAAATATGTCAAAATTCACCAAAATTGTGAGACAAATATATTTTTATTTGAGTTTAAGTTTAGCCACAGAAAGTTAAAATTATGTAAAAAAAAAAAAAAAAAAAAAAAAAAAAAAAAAAAAAAAAAAAAAAAAAAAAAAAAAAAAAAAAAAAAAAAAAAAAAGAAGTCATAAAATATCAGATAAGAAGTCAAGATAATGACACAGTGAAGTCACAATCTTAACTTTTTATCACACATTTTTTATTCAGTAGGGCCAAATAAATTGAATTAAATTCAAGAAAAAATATAAATCCTAACAAATACAGTTTTTCAATTTTTTATTTTAACTAGTGGGAAAAGAAGCTTCATACTTTACTAAGTTTAAGTCCCAGAAAATCAACATATTCTTTTACCTTCATGTGTTTTAAAACATCTGGAAACATGAACACGGAGCCAAAAACCTGAAGTTTCAGAGGGATTTTAAACATGTGAGCTGCAGGTGTTGGTTTATTTCTGTTCCTTATTCAAGTTTTCTCATGAAACTGAGCTTTTATTGCTCATATCTGAAATAAAAAAACAGTCACGTCTATATATATATAAAAAAAAAAAAAATCCTCACAGCTTTCAGCTCTGGAGAAAACACACACAAGGTTAAATAAAGAAAAACACAACAATGAATAAAAATAAAATCAACACTTTGTTATTAATTTTTGGGGTTTTTTTGGTACATAACCTGATGTTTCCTCCTTTTTTTATTTCTGTCCAGAGTTATTTTTATCTCCTCAGCTTCTCTCTCTCTCTCTGAGTCTGTGCCAAACTCTCGTGTCCCCTGGTGGACAAAAAGTGAACTGCACCGTTTTTTTCCCTCTCCAGTCACTTTGTGTTTCTGCAAAGTTTCATGTGTGGATCTGATTTTTTTTTTTTTTCAAATACAGTTTGATGAAAAGTCTGGAAACATATGGACTCAATGTGTTTGTGTTTTTTTTTAAGAGACTGAAATTACTCACACATGCTTTTATTTTGGAGGAACCTCATGTTTTAAGCAGATTTATAATCGTTACTGAGGGTCAGGAATAAAACTTTATTTCTACATGAGTTTGATTTCTGCAGCGTGTTAAGTTCCCTGAAAGTGGATAGGGGGCGCTGTACGGTGGCCCTGAAGGCCAATGGGGATAAATGTCAAAAAGTGCAATGTTAATTTCACAGAACAAAAATAAATATTTGGTAAACATTAAAATTTACCTGCGACTCCGTTGATTCAATATGAAATAATTTCAACTTATCTCATAATTTTCCAATTTTTTTGGTGATAATTTTGACTATATTATCTCAAACTGGCATCTTTATTGTATATGTTGACTTTTTTTATCCAATACTTTGACATTTTTTCTAAAAATTCAGACTTTTTGACTCATAATTTCAAGTCATCTCAAAACTTTTTACTTAATTATCGTTTTTTAATCAAATAAAAAAAAAACATTTGACAGGTTCTTCCCATAAAATTGACTTTTCTGGTATAATTTTGACTGAATCTCAAACTTTGAATTCATATTCTTAAAATCCTGATAACATTTTATCTCAAAATTTGGACTTTTAAACTTATAATTTCAACTTATTTTTATTTTTTAACTTGAAAAAGTTTTGACTTCTCATCTCTGAATTTTCACTTTTTATAACACATTTTGACAAATCATTTATAATTTTGACTTTATCATCACAAACTGTTGACTTTATTTTCTTCAGTTTGATCAGTTTTTTATCTCATAACTTCATCTCATCTCAAGATTTTCACTTTATTATCAAAAAAGTTTGACTTTACATCTCGAAATTTTTTATCTAATAGATTTGACCTTTTTTCTCATAAATCTAACCCAATTAAGTCAAACTTTAGACTTCATTTTCTTAAAACCCTGATGATTTTATCCTAATTTGACCTTTTTATCACTTAATATGGACAAAAAATCTAAATACAGCTGAATTTTCTTTTTTTTTTTTTCAACCGTCACAAATGGGCTTCCATAGAATTGAGTTGCACATCAGTGAAATATAATTGCACATATAAATGAAGTTTTGTACATTAAATGAACTGTTACACATTTGTCTGTAACACATTTTGACAAATAATTTATAATTTTGACTTAATCATCACAAACTGTTGACTTTATTTTCTTCAGTTTGATCAGGTTACAACATCCTAACTGTGACTTTTTATCTCAAAACTTAAATTAATCTAAAGATTTTCACTTATTATCAACAAAGTTTGACTTTTCATCAAAACTTTTTTTTTTTATCTTATAGTTTTGACCTTTTTTCTCAAAAATCTGACTTTGATTCTCATAAATTTGGCTTAATTAAGTCCAACTTTAGACTTAATTTTCTTAAAACCCCGATGATTTTATACTGAATTTTGACTTCTTTTAATACTTAATATGGACAACAACAAAAAAAATCTCAAACCTAAATTTATTTTAATTTTTTTTATTGTTTCAACCGTCACAAATGGGCTTCCATAGAATTGAGTTGCACATCAGTGAAATATAATTGCACATATAAATGAAGTTTTGTACATTAAATGAACTGTTACACATTCGTCTGTAACACATTTTAACAAATTATTTATAATTTTGACTTAATCATCACAAACTGTTGACTTTATTTTCTTCAGTTTGATCAGTTTACAACGTCCTAACTGTGACTTTTTATCTCAAAACTTCAATTAATCTCAAGATTTTCACTTTATTATCAACAAAGTTTGACTTTTCATCCAAACTTTTTTTTTTTTTTTAATCTTATAGTTTTGACATTTTTTTCTCAAAAATCTGACTTTGATTCTCATAAATTTGGCTTAATTAAGTCGAACTTTAGACTTTATTTTCTTAAAATCCTGAAGTTTGACTTCTTTTTATTACTTAATGTGGAAAACAACAAAAAATCTTAAACCTGAATTTTTTTTAATTATTACTACTTTTTTTTAAACTGTCCTAAATGGGCTTCCATAGAATTGAGTTGCACATCAGTGAAATATAATTGCACATATAAATGAAGTTTTGTACATTAAATGAACTGTCACACATTTGTCTGTAACACATTTTGACAAATAATTTATAATTTTGACTTTATCATCACAAATTTTTGACTTTATTTTCTTCAGTTTGATCAGTTTACAACATCCTAACTGTGACTTTTTATCTTAAAACTTCAATTAATCTCAAGATTTTCACTTTATTATCAAAAAAGTTTGACTTTTCATCCAAACTTTTTTTTTTTTATCTTATAGTTTTGACCTTTTTTCTCAAAAATCTGACTTTGATTCTCATAAATTTGGCTTAATTAAGTCCAACTTTAGACTTAATTTTCTTAAAATCCTGAAGTTTGACTTCTTTTTATTACTTAATATGGAAAACAACAAAAAAAATCTCAAACCTGAATTTTTTTTTTTTTTTTCAACTGTCCTAAATGGGCTTCCATAGAATTGAGTTGCACATGAGTGAAATATAATTGCACATATAAATGAAGTTTTGTACATTAAATGAACTGTCACACATTTGTCTGTGTCACATTTTGACAAATAATTTATAATTTTGACTTTATCATCACAAATTTTTGACTTTATTTTCTTCAGTTTGATCAGTTTACAACATCTTAACTGTGACGTTTTATCTCAAAACTTCAATTAATCTCAAGATTTTCACTTTATTATCAAAAAAAGTTTGACTTTTCATCAAAACTTTTTTTTTTTTATCTTATAGTTTTGACCTTTTTTCTCAAAAATCTGACTTTGATTCTCATAAATTTGGCTTAATTAAGTCGAACTTTAGACTTAATTTTCTTAAAATCCTGAAGTTTGACTTCTTTTTATTACTTAATGTGGATAACAACAAAAAATCTCAAACCTGAAATTTTTTTTTTTTTTTTTTTTTTTTTTTTT
>RPOG01002069.1:48912-109549 GCA_008086565.1 Thalassoma bifasciatum | reverse complement strand
ATGTGTGTGTGTGCGTGGGGCAGCCTATGGATGTGTGTGACAGGAGGAAACACAAAATATTAATTCTTTGTGTCAACTTATAGACTTCAAAGAATTTAGAGTTTAAATAAAATTGCCGACATCTCTACCAACAACATTAAAAAGTCTCTTTTTGCCAATTTATTTGAAAAAGTGCGCTGCGCTGTTTGCTGTTGCTTCACCGAGAAACACCAAAATGTGCAAATGCAAAAAAAACAAAGGAAAAAAAGTGTGCATTAATTTGGAGAGCAGATCATCTTTTTAATACTTCTTTTCTTTGTTCAAAACAACTTTTTTTCCGGGATGCAAAGCGTCAAGGTAATGTATTTATTTGTAGTTCCTGATAACCTCATTTTTCAAATTTTGGATTATGAACAGATAATATATATAAGTATTACTATTTCAAGATCTCCTACTCTCAGTGTTTTTAAAACTTTGGTGCCATTTTTGGGGTGATGTTTTCATTTATCAGACGGGACTGCTGAACAGAGAGAAGAATCATGGGAAGCAGAGCATCAAGGACTGCAGCCTCTGTAAATGGACTGCACCACAGTCTGCAGAAAAGCTGCTGTGAGTCTCTCAAACCACCAGAGGTTGCTGTTTTGTCACAAAGTCCCCGAGCATCTCCAGGCTTCATTTCTTCCTGACGTCAAAGTGAAATATCTGCTATCTGGATGAGGTGAATGTGGGTTGAATCTCTAAATACTTTATCTGATGGGCAAGAGTGAGAAAAACGTGTCGAATCTATCACAAGTGGCAGATCTTACTGCCACTGACGGCTCGATTCACTGATTCTTCGTGTTTTCTAGCCAGATGTATGCTGTAGACTCAAAGGGCCAAGGTCTGTCTAGAGACTGGAGCTCTGCAGAGAAACTGTGCTGGCTGAAAGAGATGCCATTAGTCCAGGCAGCACGCATGCTGCTGACAGCAGCAGTGCTCATTCTCATGATTAATGTGAAGCTTTGGAGTGAAGACTGATGCCATTAGCACATTTAGCTCCACTCAGTTTGTCGGCAGTTGTGCTTGTTCACATTATTAATCATACAGCTGGCTGTCTAATCCACTGGAAGGCTGCAGCCTGGATAGAAACGTCACATCTGGACTTTCAAAGAGCATACTGGGAGTTCTCTGCCTCCTTTTATATTTCATTATTTCACATCTATTTTTTTTGTATGGCTGTCGTAGGTCAGTCTTACAACAGAAATATTTTACCCACTTTACCCAGAATGGACTGCTAATCTTCGGGGTAAGACCTGCATGCACTAGCATACAGCGCTGTGGAATAGTATGCATGAACCAGCTGATAGCCCAGCATCATGGTTATTAACTGAGGTTTTGCATTTTTTTCTTCATAATGTGCAGGCCCATATGACTGAGAGACCACATATCTACCTGTAATTATCCCAATATCTTTGGCCCGGGTTAATACATCTGCATCAAAACATGCAACACCAAGCAGACAAATCACTGAGTGTGACAGAACTGTTTCTCACATCCACAATGAAGTTTAAAGAAGTGTAAAAGTAAAGTAGGACAGAATAGGTGCCCTCATGTCATGCTTGACTCATGTGACACTTAAACAGCAGTCTGCAGGATCATGTTTAGCACTAATGACCATCGTTTTCATGGTGAGCAAATTTTTCTGTCCCATCAGCTGCAACCTATTCTTGTGTTATTCTACTGTCTACTGAAAACAATGGATACTTGCTGAAGTAAAGACAAAAGATTACAGAGAGAAACACCTTTATTTGACAAATTCATAACCGGGTACCATAAGTAAAAAAAAAAATTCTGAATGTGAAGTTCTATTTTATCTAACATCCTGGGGATGAAATGTGATCAGCAGTCCGGCCCTCATTTCAACTGCAGCACCACCTGAAAGACATAGACACGAACAATCACTGGAAGTTCACTGATTGACAGGAGGAGGATGAATACAATGCACTTGGAGAGCTTTTATTTTCACCGTCAAATAGAACTTTGTCCTGAGTGATCCATTCAGTATAAATGCAGATAGGTTATTGTGTTTTGCTATTTTACTCTGAAGATGGTGCTGAGTATGCTGAAGATAGTACTTGGAATTCTTAAAGCTACACTTTGTGGGTTCACTCGCACTTGCAGGTACCCTTTTATAAGGGTTAAACACAAAAATAAAATAATGTAAAAAAAAAATTAGGACACAAGCTCAATTGAGATAGGTAAGGCTGTATTAACAAGTCTTATTTAAAAGTCAGCATTTAAAAAGTAAGATCTGAAACACAGTGTTTTCTACACAAATGGAATAGCACTGAAAGCTAACAAAAACAAAAACAAACAAACCTAAACTTTTAGTTAAATAACCATGTTGCTCTCCACCTGCTGAACTGTCCCAGAGTAATAAAATACTCAAATATGTTTAAAGTCTGTTTCCACATCGTCAGTGTTGGGAAAGTTTTGACTTCTGTCCACAAGTGGTAAACAAAAAAAAAACTAACAAAAAAAACATCATTTCGGCATGAAGGAGACAATAAGGAGCTAAAGCGGGTTTTCTTTAGTTGATGAAGCTAAGTAAGAATCATATATTTGACTTTGTTGAACAATCACTTCAAAATTCCCTCTCTGGTCCTGTAGATCTCAGTTCTGAGTTCATTGGCTCTGGAAAAGCTAAACTAAGTAGTTTTACTTTTGCTGTAAATCCATTAAAGAGCTGGACACTGCATGTGTTGTATTTGACATTTTCCTTTGTGTGTGTTGATACACTGTTAATGTTGAGAGTGAGACGATGAGATTGACCAGACTGAGGTTTAACCTGAATCAGGTGTTATCACAAACCCTATGTCTCAATGACATGACAACCTAATTAGAGACTATGACAACAGCACCACCCAGTGTTTGTTTTCCATAACTGTGGTAGGGTGAGGTGCTTTATTCATGCTCATGCGGTCTAAATATTATTTTCTATAATAACTACATATTATCAAAACACATAATTTTATGGGAAAAGTTTCAAAACTAACTCAGAATAAATAAAAGTTTGCTGTTTTCATCATACATAAATAAAACATTCATAGATGAGTTGATGCACACTTGGCCCCCCTGTTGTCTTTGGGTCAATTTTAACCAACAGTAGGGTCAAAATTTATTTCATCATAACTTTGTTTTCTTTTCATAGAATTGCTCAAAAATTACAGCTATGGTTCCATGCTATACTATTTGCATGTAAAATTACTTATGACTACTATGACTAAGTTATATATGTTTATTTGAATTTGTAGCAACTTCCTGCCATTAAAGACATTTAAATGATCTCACAACGATATCCTGCCTCGGTTACCTGATGGTGGTGATACATCACAGCTCTACCTCTGACAATAACCTTAGGGCACAAAAAAAAAAAAATCTTGGTGTTTGTTGTTATATTTAAATAAGAGGCATACTTTTATGTAATTGAGGTCTATCATTGTTAAAAAAAGTAATTGTTAAATACACTGCCTGGCCAAAAAAAAGTCGCCAAAACAAAAAAAGAAAAAAAAAGGTCACACACTCTAATATTTGTTTTTTAATTATTATTGGACTGTCTTTGGCTTTGATCACAGCATGCGCTGTGGCATTGTTTGGATAAGCTTCTGCAATATCACAAAATTTATTCAGAGTAGTATTAATTGTTCACCAAGATCTTGTATTGATGATGGGAGAGTCTGATCACTGCACAAAGTCTTCTCCCGAACACCCCAAAGATTCTTTGTGGGGTTAATGTCTGGACTCTGTGGTGGCCAATACATATGTGAAAAAGATGTGTTATGATCCCTCATTCATGAACCATTCTTTCACTATTTGAGCCAGATGAATCCTGGCATTTTCATCTTGAAATATGCCTGTGCCATTCCGGTATATATTACTTATATTAGTATATATTTAGGTTGGTCAGCTGACCTCATTCTTTAGTCACATAATGTTGCCTGACTGACTGCGGCAACTCACAGCGCTGCCCCCACAGGCTTGTACAGTAGGCACTAGGCATGATGGGTGCATCACTTCAACTGCCTCTTTTCTTACTCTGATGCGCCCATCACTCTGGAACAGGGTAAATCTGGATTAGTTGTTTTCTTAAGACTGAACAGCTGTTAAATCCCAATCCCTTGAGTTCTCTTCACATTGTGTGTGTGTGAATGCTCTGACTTTCACAATTAAACAGACCCCTGAGTTCGACTGTTGATTTTCTTTGTTGACTAGGCCAAACTTTTAAGTGATCACAATCATGGTCATTCAGGTTTTTTTTCTGACTGCATTTCTTCCTGGAAAATGATGGTTCCCCTCATCCTTCCAGTTTTTAATAATGCGTTGGACAGTTCTTAAGCCAATTTTAGTAGTTTCTGCAATCTCTTTAGATGTTTTCTCTGCTTGATGCCAATGATTTGACTCTTCTTAAACACACTAAGATCTTTCCCACTACCACGGGATGTGTCTTTCTCCATGGTTGTTTAAGAAATGTGAAGTTACTCATTGCACCAGCTGGGCTTAAATAAGCCGGGTTGTCAACGGGTGAAAGATTAACGTTCATGCAGCAATTATCCAATATCACACTTGTACCAATTTGATTAGTCTGAAGACAACAGGTGGGTTAAATCCTTGCAGATGTTTCTGTTACATCGTTTTAAATCTTAAACTACGCTCCAGTGTATTAACGGTAACACTAACATTTAGCCATGGTTAAGAAAAGATTTATGTTTCAGTGATAATATTCTTGTTTTCCACCCGTAAACTGTATTCATATGGTGGTGTATCTATGAGGAAAAGCCCCCCAAATGTAAAGCCCAGATTTCAAGGGCTCCTCATGGTGACACACTGCAGTATAAAGCCCGCTTGCTTCATGTTGACAGATGGGACATGAGTCAAACTATGAATTTGAAATAAAAGTCAAATAATTCATATTTGGTCTTTAGAAATAGTTTTTATCATGCTGATTCATGTTAGTGTTCATTGGTCTGTCATGTTTGGTATGAATTAGTTGTTTGAAGCTAAAAAGGGGAGTATTTAGTATCATGACAGCTGTTGACCAATCAGGCTCCTGCAGTGCTGTGTGCTCCTGGTTATTAGTGTGGAAGTACGATGAGAATGTAACACACACTAACCCAAGAGTACAGAGTGTCTGCCTCAAACCTACACAGGAGTCTGTTCTTCTGTGGACTCAGCGCTTTAAGATATTTTAGTCTAACTCTGGAGCTGCACTTTTCACTGAATGCTAAAAGTTTAATGACAGGTTTGAAAGGTAAGACACATCACCTAACATCTCTACATAACACACCTTATTAGCAGCCTCTAGTGAAGTGATGAGTGTGTTCAATTCGTCTCTGTTCATCTCCATGTTCACAGAGCGCAGGCCTGTGTTCTCTCTCACATCCAGACTCAGGCCGAGCAGAGGAGTGTGCAGAGACGAGATCTTATCACTGGAAAGAGCCAACTGTAGGGAGAGGACAAGAAACACAGAGAGTTCATTAAGACACAGCAGCCATGAGGAAGTATTTTATTCTGTGAGCGAAACTTTGCACATGGCCCTGTTTCCCCGTCATAAGCCCCAAGAATACAAGATCCAAAATACATTGGAGCTGGCTTGTTTCACATAGAAGGAATCCTTAAAGCTAATCTTACACAGTTTTAAAAATGTAAGACACGACTGGTACATGGCATACAGGTGACAGAGCACTTTTTTAGATTATGAGGCACCCTTATTGTGCAAATTCAGAAAAAAGAACAGATTTGTATTGAAAGAAATTCCCTTGTTTGCTTATTTAAAGGGACAGCAAGGACTTTCGAAGTGATCTTGAAAGTCAATCTAGATATATGCCTGATGATGATCCCCTATTCAAAAAGACTTAATTGACCCTAAAGTAGGTTATATCTTTACACTGATTTCTCCTGATCGGGGCAGAAGTCAAAGTCTCGATCACAACATCACAGTGACTGACCAAGTTTAGCAGTGAGAAGAGAGATCTGTGTTTTTCTCAGCTGTAAACAATTTTTCTGCTTTTATTAGTTACAGTGAAAACAGGAGCTGCACTGCCTTACAGAAAAAGGTACAGAAGAAAGCTAAACAGTATAGTGATAGAGCATGGGCTAAAGGCTAAAACAGGGGCTAAGATGTTTGTGATAATGTTCATTCCAACCCACATGCAGCAGTTACACTGCAGTGGCCTGCTCAAATATGGGAGTCTATCGATAAAATGAAGCGCCAGGTTACATTTGCTCTGCTTGGGAGATGAGCACTGGCAGGACATAGAAGAGTACAAAGTACAAAGAAAAGTTGACTTAAAAATGTCTGATCTACTGTCACTATCAAAACATCACAATGGTTTGCTGCATCCACTTCATATAGATTCTCCTCACAGTCCCTTCAATTTTTATATTTTCAAAGATATTTTTACAAAAAACCTCATCCTGGGCTTTGGAAATCATTCTAGAGTTGTATTTTTATTTCTGTACCACAAGATTGGTTAGAAAAACAATACTCATGAACTTTCATTTCTTGCTAGATGCAGCAATACCTGATTTTTCTGTTTAATAAATAAAGCTTGCTTTCAGCACTGACACATCCATTGTTAAAGGCCCCTACTCCTAAACGGTTCACACGATCAAAAAATATTTCAACAGTTTCTGAAAGCTGAGACATCGCTCTTTCAGCCGATATGTGTTTATTATAGTAATTTCACTCAGGCGTTTAAGGAAACCCGTGAACAAACACACAAACTGCAGGGCGGATGGGTGAGAGAGAGAGAAAAGAGAGCAGAGTTCTTCCAAAAATATCGAAAAGAAGATCTTTTCAGGTTCAAAAGCCTCCACGGAAGTTTCTGCATGACTCTGAGATGAGGAAGCATCATGGAGAGCAACTCTGCTTGAGACGTTAGATGGGATGAATTTCAGGATAAGTGAAGCTCACTCTGCCCGGTTTATAGTTGCTTTTATTCGTAGTTTGATGCTTGAATTGTGTAGTGACTCATTTGGAAAGATATACCGAGTCTTATCTATAAATTATGAACGAATTTCAATGTAGACAATAAAAAGTAACCGTTTTCTGTTAAGAGAGGAGAAAAAAATCCTTCAGTGGCTTTTGTGCAAAGATCTGAGATCCTGGAGGATCCAGTGAATCTGTCAATACCTTGTTTTCTACCGAAAAAAAATAAAAAAAATGTCTCATAAACATCAGTGTACATATGTTTGTTAATGTTCCAATTTTCAGCTCATACAGTACAATTCATTCACGATTTTTGTTTTAAAACTCTAACATCCAATTCTCTGCTTGTGTTTTCTCCAGTTTGAAGTGTTATTCTCTCCCTCATAACATGCAGTAAATTGGAAAGGACACCAGATATTGAAAGTTTTAAGTATTCCAGAAAAAATGGGCCCAAGCACCAACTCATAGGACATTTTTTGACAGTTTTATGGTCAAGATAAGCAAATAGTCCAGGCAGGCATTTTAGGGCGCAGTTGCTAAAGGGTTAACAAAAGCTTTAAACGGATGGAGAGGATCCCTGTGAGTCACCTTCAGCTGCCAGTCAAAGTCCTGAAGAGTTGCAGAGGAGACAGAGTTGGTTCTGTCCAGTAGAGCATGGAGGATCTCCTCTCGTCGGGCTTTCAGTACACTCAGCACAGTGTCTGCATGACTGCTGCTGCTCATACCTGACAGCCCTGCAAGCACCTGAACACAGACAAGAGAAGAGCTGAGGATCTGACCTCAGAGCAGGTACAACATTGCTGACGATCTATGACTACTGCATGAGGTAGAAAAAGAAATTTGCCTTCGCACGGGATGCATGCCTTCTGTCAGGACAAAGCTTTTAAATCATGTAGCAAAAGTCTTAGCGCTGAATACAATGGTTCTATAATTGCACAATACAGCTGCATTCATCTTCACAGCTTGAAGTCTTTGGTTTTCTTGCCTCTTCATCTGAGCTGTTGTTCCCCACTGCTACGCGAAAGAAGGCTGTGAGGGAGTTCAGGAGGTCCAGCCACTCCTCCAGGCTCCAGGTGGCGCTGTAGTCCTTCCTGCATGGAGGCTTCCGGCCACAGAGCCCATCCACCACCCTGTGGCACAGCTGTACAACAGATTATACCAAGAATCAGATTCATTTTTAACACCCAGCCCACCCCCAACCTGACACGCCAGACAGACAGTTCCATGTAAATGAAACAGACAGGTCCATCTGCTCTGCAAGGTGTGTCCCCCCCATGCAGCCATACAGAGACAGAGATTCATGTAGTAATTACCAATCTAATCACAGTGTTACTGAGGCTACATAGATGCAGAAATGATCTACATATACTGAATCTCACTTTGCCATACATGTTATGCCTGTAACTGCCACCAATGCTCTTGCATTTCTATAATGAGCTAATAATAGTGATAATGATTGTAATAAACTTTTTTTTCCATGTAGCACTTTTCAAAAAAAGAGTTGCAAAGTGCTGTACAATATAAAATGAACAATGATAGAGAAGTAAAGAAATATATATATTTGAGGATTACGCAAAAGTCAGAAGATACTCAAATGAAAAGTTTCAAGATAACATATCCTGCCTGTGACGGAGCCTGAGTAGAAATGAAAGCAGCATTTGGATAGTTAAAACCAGGGGTGAAAGTAAGCCGGTACTGTCCAGTACTGAGTACCACTAAAAGACCCAGTGGTGGTACTCAGCACCAGGAAGAAAGGAGAGCGTCTGACTGCTTTAAAATGCTAAAACCAGTCATCGCCACACTCTGGGTCAGCAAATAGATATGTTAGCAATGTGCAGTCATGAAAACTACAGTACTTTGACAGTTTAAAAATTACTTTCAACTTATCCTTAATTCTTTCTGAACTGCCTGTTCTGTGTTTAAGTCCCTAGACAGAGACATTTTTCCTCATGATATCAACTTTTTATCTAAAAATTCTGATATCTTATCTCAAAATTCTGACTTTTTGATTCATGGTTTTGGCTTTTTCCTCAAATTTTGATATCTTGCCTCCAATTTTTCACCTTCCATCTAAAAATTTTGACTTTCTCCCTCATGATTTCAACTTTTCATCTCAAAGTTCTGATATTTTATTGAAAAAATGTTATGCTCCATCTAAATTTTTTAAATTTCTCACCTGAAGTTTTGACTTTTCCCCCTATGATTTCAGCTTTTTATCTCTAAAATCTGATATTCTATCTCAAATTTTGACTTTTTAACTAACGATTTTGACGTTTTATCTACAAATTTACAGACTATAGGGGAAAAAAAAAAAAGCAAAATTTTCATTCTTTTTTTAACCAGCAGAAATGGACTTGAATGTTTAGTACCAGCAAGAATTTAACTCTACTTTCACCCCTGGTTAAAAAAAAAACTTAAAAAATTAAAATGTCCCATTGTTCCTTTTTAAAAACGCTATCTGGACAAAAAGATTATTACAAACTGCTCAAGAAGAGTGTAGAAAATCTATTGATGGGAAAAAAAACCTGTTGTTTATGTTTCCAAAATGGGGTAAAAATTACTCAAACAGTAATAAAAACGTTTTCTTTTGAATACAATTTAGATCAATGGAAATTCATTCACAAACGTATAAATGTGTGTGGAAAAAAATCAAAGATGCATTTAAAACTGGAAGAAAATATAAAGTTTGGATAATTTTTTGTAAAATTCTTGAACAGTGTGGCCGTAAAGAATTCCTCACCAGACCTTTACACTTTACACACTAAATCTTTGGGGGGTGAACATGCAAACGTGGAAAACCTCACAATGAAGCTGCGTTTAATGCTTAGCAGGTCCGGTCAAGTAGAGAGTAGAAGAACAAAGTAAAATGTGTTTTTTCACAATATCCTAAGAACTGTAAAACATCACATGATCGACAGAACGATCTGCGGGTACATTAAAATGTGAATAAGGTTGAGCCATCGATCTTTGTATGTGACGAGCTATTGTTTCATTCATTTAATCCACAAAATGATCAACCCTGTGTCTGTGTAACCTCTCTGTGGCTCACCTTTAGACAGTCTCCAACAGGTAACCTGCTCAGTGAATCCACCATGTTTTCATTTGCTTCCGCCTGATGATCAGCTGACATCAGCCACGTGGTTGACTAAGCTGCGTTCACGTGATCCGGAAAAATCAGTCGCATCACATCAAACCACTTCTTAAACGGACTGTTTAGTTTATAAGTGTACTCAACTTTTTTATTTATTGGGCACGGGTTACTTTTTTTTTTTTTGCTATTGAGGGCTGTATCAGCTTTCACTTCAGTAAATTTAACCTAGAAAAGCGGAACTCCATTTCAACATCGATCAAACTTCCCCTGACCTTCATCATCGACGAGACAGTAACATGCAGCTGTTTGTTTTCATATTTTAATCTAGAGATAATTTCTCTCCCACAAAGCGTTTCTGGCGATTCAATAAGCCCCCGAATTTAATACTACAGCCAAATTGTTCCAAAAGTGGACCCTCTCATTTTGAAGTACGTCCACGGTGTTGCTGACACGGATTTCAATGTGAAATTTCACACTTTGGTAATGGGCTTTAGTTGGACGACGAGCAGCAGAGCGCGAGACGGTGACAGCGGCAGCAGCAGCAGCAGCAGCAGCAGGGCTACACAAGCTAGCGTCTCACATCCAGCTTTGTGCTGAAAGCTGGTGGTTGGTGAGGTCTCTGGCTGCCGCTGATACGCCGGACAAACAGCAGGTAAGCTTCGTCTTTGTCCGTGCGTGCTACAGTTTGACGCAGGAAACAGGTTGCGTCCTTTTTGACAGTAAAGGTGAACGATAAGCGGAGAGCAATGTACAGTCGGCCTCACGTCACTGTATGAGCGGGCACTCCTGCAGTTAAACAGCTGCTCTATGGGTTATCGAACAGAGATATCGTTAAAAACACAATGAGATAAAGAGCCTTTGGTAGGGTTACTGCAGGACACTTTCTCTCTCTCTGCTCGGTGGGGGGCCCCTTTTAACCCTTCATTCCTGATGCTGTTAAAGTCTTTTCGTTATTACTCCGGAACTGCCTTGAGCGGAACCATGAAGCAGCATTATATACCGCACAAAGTCTTAGTTGAAAATGCACCTGCTTCACTTTGGCACATAGATCGAGAGCAGGTGAGGTCGACTGAAGAGCAAACTAATCGAGGTCAGACCTTCAATCTTGAAGTCCTGTAGCTCAGCAGCCCAAAGAATTCAAGGAACTTTATTGTCATGTCAGTTCACATTTGCATGTTAATTGCATTGCTTTTGCTGTCTTTTATCACATCTCTACAGACAAATATCAGACTAAAGATATATAGGTAAATATGATTATGGGTCAATGACAAAAAGAGGGTCTTAAAACTTATTTTTAAAAAGTTCTTTGAAAATGGATAAAAACATATTTCTGAGAGAAGAATTAATTTTTCTAACACATTTCAGTAGTTGACCAACATTTCAAAGTTTTTAGGTTCATTACTTTTTAGTATTTTTAATTTGAGCACCCAAAAATGTCAGGTGGCGCAACCAAATATATGAAAATATATTTATATGTTCCTGTTATTTTTTCTGTGTGAAATTATTGGCAAGTATCTCTCAAGTGTCTGTAGTGACTCATACATTTTCATTTTTTGTTTCATTTCTTTTATTTGTTGAATAAGATAAATAATTTGATGTTAAAATAACATTTCACATTATTGCATTGGTTGTACCACCTGACATGGAAATTGTTCCAGTCACCAATGAGGTGAAAAAACCTTTTTTATCAGTATTTCAGAGAAATCTACAAACTTTTCCACTTGGTCACAAATGTCATTTGGGCTCCTCTGGCTGATGCAGTTTCCTGTTTCCTGTTTTATTCTCTTCACTTTAAAATAATAGTCTAATGTTACGGTTGCACCACCCTGACATTTGACAAGGTGAAAATTACGGGACAAAAGTTTTTTACATTTCTCAACAGCTTTAAAATTCTTTTTATTTGCAAAGAATGTCTAATTTGATAAGGTTCAAGCATAAAATAATGCCACTGTATTTTTAATTTCCATTTACAAGAATTGACATTCAATTTTTAGAGTTTAATTACTGTGGATACTTGTCAGGACGGTTGCACCACCTGACATTTTGGGGGTTTGAGGAACCAAAACACAAAAAAACATGTTATATTTTAATAGTTTAAAGATGTGTTCAAATAAGACAGGTTTCATAGAATAAAGAAATACATGCGATGAAATACTCAATTCATGATGGAAGGACATATTGCACAAATATTGTCACGTCATTGACCCTCATATAAAAAAGTGGTGGACACACTGCCATCTAAACAAAAGAATGTTTTTGAAAACTAATTAGCTATGTTATTGTGTTTTATAAGTAAGAGATTATACACTTTTAAAAATTAATTACAACCTGATAGGCCTGTCACAATGACAAATTCTGCTGGATGATAATTATTCTACAAATTTTGCAGATAATATTATTGTCTATATTATTTTTAAATTAATATAATGATAATATATCGCAATAAAGTTTGATTTTTCAAGATTGGAATGTCTAAGCTTTAAAACGGCTCTATTTTTGTGGTAAGAAATCAGTTCTCAGGTTCCAGTTTTTTAAATCCTTAATAAATATGAAGTACACTCTAAGAGAAGAGTATAGCAAAAATGGTGAAAATATAAAAACATTAGGTGAAATATCAAGTACACATTGGATAGAAACATAGGGAATTAGAATAGCCTAATAAATAACTACACGGTGAGGCAGTAGAGCTTAATGGTAAAAAATATAGGAATACTAAGAATCAAAACAGCAATTTAAATTAAATATTAAGTAAAATATTAAGTAAACATTTAATAGAAACAGAGAAATTAGAAAGCTGAAGTTTTTTTTGTTTTTTTTTTACCACTAACTTCTTGAGCCAACAACAGGACACATGCTGAAGTGTTTTATAGTACAGATCAGAATTGATGGTGGTGTCAGACCACAGAGCATGGCTTCAGTTCAACAGCTTTACAGCCTGGGGAAAGAAGCTGTTCCTTATGATGTGGAGAGCCCCTCCCCTGCCCCCTGATGTCTGAGGTGGTGGAGAGGCTGTTCCCGACAGTCCTCTGGACAGCCTTTACCCTCCTGAAATCCACCGCCAAATCCTTGGTCTTTTTCACACTGATGCAGAGGCTGTTGTCTCTGCTCTGCGCCAGGTTATCCACCTCCTCTGTGTATTTGGACTCATCCTTGTCTGTGATATGTCCCACTACTGCTGTGTTGTCTGCAGACTTCAAGATATGACAGCTGGGGTGTCTCGCCAAGCAGTCATGCCAGCAGAGTGAACAGGAGGGGGCTCAGCACACAACTCACAGGTGAGTCAGTGCTGAGGATGATGGAGGAGGAGATGGTGTTGGTGGTGGATCCTGACAGTCTGTGGTCAGTTGGTCAGGAAGTCCAGGACCCAGTTCCCGAGTATGGAGCTCAGTCCAAGGGAGGAGAGCCTCTGCTCCAGGGTCTGTGGGATGATGGTGCTGAAGGCAAAGGAAAAGTAAGAGCAGGCAGACGTATGAGTTTCTACTCTCCAGGTGGACGAGAGCTGTGTGAACCACTGATGAGATGGCGTCATCAGTGGAGCAGTTCTTTTTTTAGGCGTATTTGGTGCATAGTGGCGTTGATGGTGTCTTTGATGTGTGTCATAACCAGCCTGTTGAAGGAGTTCATGACCACCACCAGGGTTAGAGTTATGGGTCGGTAGTCATTCCGACCTGTCACAGTGGAGAACTTTGGGACACAGGGACAATTGTGGCAGTCTTTAAGCAGGTGGGAATGGATGCCAGAGTCAGCAACGTGTTGAAGATGTCCATCAGCACCTCACACAGCTGGTGTGTGCAGTCCCTCAGTACCCAGCCTGGGATGTTGTCAGGGGCTGCAGCTTTCTGGGGGTTGATCCTTGAAGGGTCTTCCTCACATCTGCTGCAGTCACACTGAGGGGCGTGTCACACTGAGGGGCGTGTCACCAGGTGGTGGTGTGAGTCTGATGGGGGAGGGTGGAGCACCTGTTGAGTGAGTGTGGCAAAGAGGGCATTGGGCATTGTGCAGCTTTGATGCTGTAGTCTGTGATGCACTTAATGCCTTGCCACATGCGCCAGGGGTCATTTGAGTGAAAATACCATAATAACTACATATTGATATAACCACTGAAAGAGCAATGTCTCTGCTTTCAGAAACTGTTGGATTTTTTCTTTTTGATTGCGTGAACCTTTTAGGATTAAAGGACTTTCTAATGCAAATACCTCGGCACCGACACACCCAGACCTAAAGGGGTAAAGTCCCCCACAACCATGTAAAACGCCTCTGGGTGCTTTGTTGCCACTGAATGGCTGACGGGTGTCACAGTGCATGAGCCACTTGGATCCAGGCCTACAGGCAGCTTACCAACAAGTTCTAAAGGCAGCTCCCAGCAGCTTTGACAGCTGTTAATGATTATCAAAATATTGATGACTTTTTTTGTTATATCCAGGCATGTCAGGTAACAGCACTCAGGGTGAATGAAGGAGGGTGAGGCTGGGGTTTACAGTAAAGAAGCAATTATTAACCAGGACTGCAAACAACACTGAGCAGGTCCTCACGCCTGAACACACATTGGGGTGTGGTGAAGTGGGGATGTGGAGCCGCATCAGTCAGTGTGCTGCTGCTCTACATTAGTGACAACATACCCTCTAGCAGACACTTTAGTCCAAAGTGATATACTATGAGAATTCATACAACACAAACAAGTTGTAAACAAGAGGGGAATACATATGTGGAGAGGGGTTTGTGGGGCGGGGAGCTTTGAGGGGACGGCAGCTAAAACGAAGAATTTCAGGCAGAGGCTGAAATAAAAGTTTTTCAAAACAGCAGTGAGAGGAAAAACGTGTTTTTTTAGCTGTTAGCCATGCAGATATACTAAAGCCTGGGAAAAGTATAATACTCCTTTTTTAGTGCTACACAGTAAATTTGAAGTAGAGCAGAATAACTGTTGAGGATCCAGAGTGTGACAACAGTGACTCACTGCTTCCTCACTCCCAAGAACAACCAAACAAACTAATATCTGCAGTATTTACTCATCTAAACACACAAGGCTAGAAAAACAGACAGGGAGAGAAGGTGATTAAATAAACTCATTATCTCACTGACATGTTGATATCTTACATCAGTAAACCTTTAAGCAAATACAGGGACCTCACCAAACTCACTGGAAATAGGGAAACACTTTTTTACAGTAGATACACCACTTTAAAACCTCAGCTGCTACTCTCTAATTGAGTCACTCAATAAGAGTATGTCAATGTGTTTTGCAAACTGAGTTAAACATTGTGCAGTTTAACCACCAGACCTTTTGCAATAACAGAATATTTTTCAGGATTGATTTTTTAGTTCTATCTTGTGGTAATTTAATCATCTGTTAGGTCTCTAAAATCACAGCTCAGGGACGTGGTCATGTTGGTGGAGATCAGCAGGCTGTTATGAGCTTTAATAAGACCATCATGCTACTTTATGTCTCAACAATGGCAGTGTTAAATATCAGACTTTCTTTTAGCCGGAAGACTTCTGACATCCATGTTCTTCTGCTTTGCTTTTGCTATTAAAAGATGTTGATAGCTTGAAAACACCTTGATGTTGCGCGGCCTGGATGTTTTATAATGGGAGCGTTTAATGCCTGTAAGATCAATTCACTACTCCAAAACACGAAGAAAACATGTCCTGAACCCCACTGAACACCAAACCTTAACTTGTGAGCCTAGTTTGACAGCTTCTGGGGAAACAAAAAACTCAATGTTTTATAGACTGAGTGATAAAGCTTGAAACTCAGATACTTGTAATCAGGTGGCTCTAATATGACGGGATCACAGGGATGGATCAGAGAAGTCTTTATGACCGAAGCAAATCTGTTCATCTGGAGTCATGCATGCTCTCAGTAGCCCTTTGTGTTTTATTGTGCAAGCTGTCAAACCCCAGTGAAAACAATTAGTTTAACAACTGGATCTTTAACCAGGATCCAAAATTCAGGCAAATTTCTTAGCTGGATGTGACCAACCTTCATACTTGCTGCATGTCTTCAACGATACAAACTGTAAAAGACTTGATTGTCAGCATTTCAGATATTTTCTGCTTTTGTGTGTTTTTGACTTTGTATTAAGTGATTTGCATTTACATTTATGTTTGTAAATGCAGTTTTTCTAGATTCGCCATGTTTCCACTCCTTAGTGTGTTTCTGTACTTTCATTGTTTCAACATTTGCAGAATTTTTCATATCACTGAGATTGTTGCAGTACTTTAGTAAAACGCCCGGATTAAGAACATTACGGAAACCTCACATCATGTGAGCAGGCAAATCCAGAACAGGTCATGTAGTTAAGAGGAAAGTGACAACATGAAGTCAGTGCTCAAATTGGAGTCTGGGGATATACAGGATCCTTCAGGGGTTTAGACGTCTCTAGTTACAGTTTGTAAGAGTAACCCCCCACAGCTTCATTCACACATAATATCAGCGGTCCCACTTCAAAACAAATCACGTTTAAACCACTTTTAAGAGTTGATTTCTGCGATAATATCTGACCTGGTTGTGGCTTGTGATCAGCCCTGTAAGGCCACTTCTTGGCAGCAAAAAAACATCCATGAGAGGATGACACATGAACTTCTGTGTGTCCTGTGGCCTCAGTTTTGGTTTTGTAGTCTCCTCTTTTTTTCTCTGTTGAGTAGGGCTGAACGATTTATTGTTTTCTTATCGAAATCGCAGTTTCAGACATCGTGATCATATGATCACCAAAGCTGCGATTTTTTTTCCCTGCTCCTGACTGACCCAGGATCTGTTGTGTCAGCTGTTTCACACACACCTGTCTTGAGTGGAAGACTGTTTGGAATGATCCTTTTTTCATTGGGATTGTTGTTTATTTTGATTTATTTAACTTGACACAGTTAAGGATATTTTGTACTACATTTTTAAATTTAAGAGTCAAAGATAGCTCTTTTTGTTCTTCAGTTTTTATAACTAAGAATACAATTTCAAAAGTGAATTTAGAAAAAGCAGGAACAGCTTCTAGACTCAAGGTTTTGAGATGAGTCAAAATTTAACAACTTATCGAAAAATCTTATTATACTTTTTTTTTGCCTGTTCCCTTCTAAAAAGTAGACTTTTTTATCTTAGACTTTTTTCATCTTAAAATTTTGACCTGAAATTAGAAAGTTTGGACTTTTTCACATAATCTCAAACTGATTTCTTAAACTTGAGAAGTTTTCTCAAAATCTTGACTTTTTGTCACAGAATTTTGTCTTTATTTCTCAAAATTTTCACTTTTTATATTAAAATATTGACCTTCTATTTAAAAGTTTGAAACAATTCTTACCTCCAGTTTTCATTTTCTGTCTCGCATGAGAGTAAAAGTTTTTGATGTTTCAATGGTTTGATGTAATTGTCTGTCAAGTTTGTAAATGTTACTATACATTGTGAAAACTTCACTAAAACATGATTTCACGAAAATCCTGAATCCAATTGAAATCGCTGTATCTGCCAGAAAAATCGCAATGAGATCTTTTTCTAAAATCATTCAGCCCTACTGTTGAGTCTGTTTCTTAGATTTGTTTGACGATACCTTTGAAGAACCCTTCAGTCTTCAGTTGAGAACTCTTAGGGCACTGCAGGCAGGTCAGACCTTTCCACAAAGCAGAGTGTGTGTTTGTCGAAGTTTGAGAGTAGACAAGATTGTTACAAGTTGCTGTAACTGGACTATTGGACTATAGATTCAATTACCACAAGATAGTACGATTAAATCAACCCTGAAAAATATTCTGTAATTGCAAAAGGTCTGGTGCATCACTTATCAAGTTATCAGTGTTGACCAGCAGCATATTTAGGTATGATTCACAGAGACCGCCCTTGATCATATGCCTGCCAATATTTTTTTCTTCAAGTTAATGTTGGGAAAAAAAAATCCTGGGTTGCTATCAGCTCTGTTGTTTCCCATGTGGTTCAGCCCTCTCAGGACCCCCTGTTCAGCTGGGTCTGGATTGACCTCACAGAGCTCTGTGACATGTCAAACGTACTTATGATCTGTCCAAGCACATGGGTGGGATAATGACTCACACTGAGGAGATAACTGCGGATTCTTCTTCTGCTGAGATTAAACAGTAAAAGTATATTGAAAAGAATTCAAAAAGTGAAACAAGGATGTGAAGCTCATCTCCATCTACAGATAAATTCATAAACAGCAGTTATGTCTGCACACTCCCTTCTCTAACAGATCATGTTTTAAGCAGGTGCAGTGCGAGTCATTGTCATTAAAGCGACCAGATTTTTTCTTTCCTCTCTCCTCCTCACAGAGCTCTGACAGGCCCCAGCCTGCACACCTAGCAGAGTAAATCATACATTTTCTCATGTACATTTCTCATGTGTTTGAGGTGTGGTTTTAGAGCTTGCACTGCTGATTTCAACAAAGCAGACAAAAGTGTCAACTACACAAGTGCTAAAACTCAGCACCACCTATGAGCAGTCCTGGGTGTGTCGCCATTGTTGTGTTTTACTTTTGAAGCACAGAAAACATTAAAAATGCACATGCTCACCATGTTTCATAATGTTTGAGCTTTTTGTCCAAAAGTAAACTGACTCAAACAGCAGAGAGAGGGAGTGTCAGTAATACCACAAGGAGAATAAAAGGGAACATTTCTAAGTTTTATTTATTTCAGCTTTACTTGGATTTACAGGATCATAAAAAAAAAAAAACTGTAATCTTCAACCTTATTTTTCCCCATCTTTGAACTAAAAACTCTTTCCCTAAACAACTGTTCCTGCATTTTGTTTGTTTTCATACTGCGAGTCTGTAACAATGCAATCCTCCATCGTCATGACTGACCAGCATAATGGAATCCGTTGGTGTCATCCTGAAGTGTGCACACACACACACACACAGTCAATCTGTCTGACAGAGAGCCCATGTGTCCAATTAGAGAAATATTTTTCAGGGATTCAACAATCTGTTTATTTCTATCCTTCTTCCACATGCACCCTAAGGTTTAAGTTGTTCCAGCCAAACAGGTACGACTAAACCAAGAGGAGAGGAGGGAGATATCAGTCTACACATGCTCACATGCTGTGCTGTGAGTGATATCATCTCCCTGCGTTCACTCCAGGCGTATACCTTTGACAAGTTTAGGCATCCTCGATGACTTCAACCTGAATTTCAAGCTTTGCTAACTCATGCTTTGTGCCGACAGCGTATCAAATGTCAGGGGTATGAATGGTGTCGCTTACAGGAATCAGCTCACCAGTGACGCAAAGCTCAGCAGTTTACCTCAATTCAACTCTTAGTTCCTTGTTATGGTTTTATGCTTCATGGTGTTGTAACAGTTTTCAGGAAACTGGTCACTCTAATTAATTTGGTGAAGTTAGAGACCAGGGTAGAGACCAATGGGGGAGTTTGGTGGAACATTGTGCAGCTACATTAAACTGGATATTCTGAGGAACACAGGCCTGTGTTTGAGGTATTTGGTATGTGAGGGCTGTAAAAGGAATTTACTTACACACATGTAAAAAACAGAAAAAGGGAGCAGACTACAGCTTTTCCCTTTTCAAATCAAAATCACCTAAATAAGCCCTGAAATCATGTTTGTTAGCCTGAACTGAAGTTTTTGTCTTTGAATCTTTTAACAAAAAAGTTTTGTTTTTACTTAGTTTGGTAACACATAAACCAACCTGTTGCTTTGTCTATATGGAGTAAGCTCCATTAGTTCAGGCGTCTCTCAGCATAGACAGAGTGTGGTTCAGTTGTTGCTGTTGAACTGCCTGAAGGTCTGACCAGAATGAGATCAGCCTGTAAAAAATAAGAGTGTGTGTGTGTGTGTGTGAACACAGATGAGAGATTTCAGACAGTGAGTGTCAGACATTGATGATCCTGAGATTGGCAGAACTACCTGCTTTTCAGACAAATCAGGCAGTTTCCGTGACCCTGTGTTGATTGTATTTATGTCTATGTCTATAGAAAGACGTACAAAGTGTTGAAACCTTGAATGCTTTAGTCGAGATTCTTTGTGAGTGTCTGTCAAATTTTATTCAGCAGACATACAAACAAACTATGGTCAGGGCAGTGGATGTCCCAGGGGTTGAAGCTGATTCAAATCCTGAAAAAACAAATTGAATTTCTTCTACTTTCACTTTCTATGTCCCTCTCTCTGCTCTCTCATTTTTAACGTCTGTGTACAAATGAAACAGCGTCCCCTAGTCTTCAGGAAGATAGAGGATTAAGAGCTTGGACAATGATGTTGTTTGCTCTCTGCAGGATGAAGACATTTTGAAAGTCTGCTGTGGATGCCTCAGAGGAGGGGGCAGTCACTCAGCCTAGATGGAGCGTCTCCACTGGGTGCAGCACCGCTGTCGCCACCTCCTGGGGGTTGACTCAGGACGAGGCTGCTATTCTGCTCCGAATGGCCTGCCCAACAAAAACTTCCCAGAAACCCACAGCTCACCTCAGAGAGTCAGTGGGAAGCGGAGGACGGTGTTTGCTCGTCATGGGCCCCACCAGCAGGAGTACGCAGTGCTGTCCAAGAACTACAAGGGCAATGCCATCAGAACTACCAAGTACAGCTTGTTGACTTTCCTCCCCATGAACCTGTTCCAGCAGTTCCACAGGTCAGACTCACACTTATGCAAATGAACACAACAGACACAAAGAAAGCCCCCTTATTTTGTGACACTTCTGCTTATAACGCTTTAGAAATGGTATCACAGGAAGTTACTTAACTTCCTCTTGGTCTGAATGTTGTGATGTTTACAGGACCTGAAGAGTTTCGGTTTGATTCCTTTTCAGACAGATTTACAAACAATTAGATTTGGGCAAGGCTCATTTGTGCTTTTATGTAAATGTGCACACAAGTTCCTCTGGGTTTATTCTTTGGATATGGACTAAAGGTTGCAGTTCCAGCAAAAAATCATAGTTGGCACTAAAACCAGTAGTTCAAACCCTGGATTATAAAAAACTTAAAACGCAACACCAGGCTTAAAAAAAAATAGGCAGAGTGGAATGGTCAACAATTGGTTCTGATGATCTGGAAGCCCTTGGTTGACACAGATCTGCTGCTCTGGTCTTTTCTCCGCAGAGCCGCCAACCTCTACTTCCTGTTCCTGGCTCTGCTGAACTGGGTGCCAGTGGTTGAAGCCTTTCAGAAAGAGATCACGATGATTCCCCTGGTTGTGGTTCTCATTGTCATTGCCATAAAAGATGCTCTCGAGGACTACAGACGCTACCGCTTTGACAAAAAGGTCAACAACAATGTAGTGCGAGTCTTTTGTGGGTAAGTGAGCCAAGTATGGATGATCTCTATTAATCTCTCAGTCCCTTTGGTGTGCAGTTCTGAGATCCAACAATGGCGACAGATTCAGAATCATGTGGAGTTGGGATCTAAATCCTTGAATAAACTTGAAACAGGAAGCTGGTGAAATCAGACAAAAAACAAATCTCATTTTAAACAGATGATAGTGTTTCCAACCAATTAAAGCTCTATACTGTCCCTCATTTGAAAAGCAGGAAAAGCTCTGAGTCCAAGAAGTTCAAAAACACCGGGATATCTACAACCCGACCCCAATCCAGTGTTTGAGGAGAATTTCTGTGCTTTGGTGGTCCACTGACTACAGAGAAAGATGACACACCAGGAAAAAAGACTCTTACTTTTCTGTGGGAGTTGTTTCACTAGAAGTTTTTAACCCTCACAGTCACACATTAGTGCCTCACAAAACAGCCTCCCTGCAGTTGTTTGCCAACATGCAAATATGGGTCTGAGAGCACATATGTACATCAGTTAGCAGTTTGATTTGCATTCACTGTCACAGCTATTCAGATGTGGTGGAAACAAATACAGCAGGCTTAGAATCAGGTTTATTGGTGTGGTTTATATCAGGAAGAAAGAGACATGACTCCATCCCTCCAAAATTCTGTTCTTCATGAACCTCCTGAAACTTCTCACAAGGCAGCTACAACAACAGCGTCTCATCTCTTTCTTCTCCTCTTTGACAGTTTTATGCTGCAATTAGTCCAAAGCCTGCTTTATGCTTCAACTAGCAGTTAAGGGCCATACTTACTTCTGCATGGATGTGTCTGCATGGCTCTGCAATACGCCTCCAAAACACAGAAGGGCAGTGTAGTCTGTAGGATCTTGTTCCTGTTTCCTTTTTCACAGCGATCTTGAATCTTTCTGTTACACTGAAGCTGAAACATGTAGCTGTTTATCACACAGCTGGGCTGGGGCAACTGTGGCTCAGTGGTAGAGCCATAGTCTTTCAATCAGAAGGTTGAGGATTCAGCCCCAGCTCCTGCAGTCACATGCTGGGTGTCCTTGAGCAAAACACTGAACCCCAAACTGCTCCCGCTGATGGTCAGTGGTGTGTAGATGTGTATGAATGTGTTAGTTAAAGGTGAAGTATGCAGAAATTTTCGATAGGTTTCTCTGTTTACAAACAGCATCCAAACTCGTCTCCTCCTCCTCCTCAGTGGCGCAGTGTCAGCAGCAGCGCAGGCTCACCACCCCCCACCGTAGCTAATAGCATGGCTAACAGTAGTAGCTTCGTAAACACACCATAGAGAGTAAGAAACAGCCCTGCCAGCACCTGCAGCATCACGTGAGAGAAACTCTGGGGTCTATAACGGGATGAGGCACACACAGACACACAAGTACGAAGGCCCAGAGATGACGATTGAGCAGGATTATTCTTGGAAAAACTACATTTTTAATTTTTATGAAAATTCTGCATAATCTACCTAAAACTGATGACTCCCTACGATACACGGCCCTACAAATTTGGTGTGGATGAGGAAAAGAGAGCAGAATCTGGAAAATGTGAAGCCCTTTGAGTGGTAAGAAAAACTAGAAAAGTGCAAAAAAGTACTGGTCCATTTACAACGGAGAGTAGAGAGGAAATGAAGAGTACAGCCTTTGTAACATGCTTCTGGACCTGAAGTGAATACAGAAAATAAAATGCCGCCCAGGTCTGTGTCACATTTTTGCGTGTCAGGTGTCTGCATCGGAAAAGGGCTGTGCAGGTCTACAGCTGATGCTACATCATTATTCAACAGAAGGATCAACTAGGTTGAAGAAGCAACGATATCACTCAAATGATTCATGAGGCTCAAAATCATACTTGACATAGTTTCTGTGACAACACCTGTTTGTTCCTGAAGCAGAGGCATATTAAAAAAAAAGGTGACTTTAGTGGAGTAGGTGAGGTAAAGGAGTGAGCCATGTTTTGCCCCACCCCTTGCACACCTGCCATTTAGATTAGCTGTGCCCTTAATAATGCCAAACTCTAAAGTCTTATCAATAAACAAACAAGGAGTTATTAGTCAATTTCCTCTCTGTACAGTGTATGCTGAGAGAGACCAGGTTGTCAATATTTTTACCTCTGCTACAACCGTTTTTGAGTGGGTGTGTGGGATGCAGTCTCTGGTGCCTCTGCAGCCTGCCTCAAGTGGAAGTTGAAGGAACTACATTTCTAAGTACTTCAGCCTGAGCTCCATATTCAGGTCTGTGGTTTGGATCCAGCCTGTCCAGCCTCTTTGATTGTATTAGATTGTCTGTACAGTGAAATCTTAATCAAAGAAGACTGAAGAGTCTGCAAGCCCAGCTGATCGGTGTCTCTGATGGATAAACAACTCTGCTCTGGCTCTGATCTTTAAAGATTGTCAGGAAATCAATGACAGGACAATCCCTGCAGCTGCTCTGCTCCTCCCCTCTCCTGTTTCCGACTGTCACTTGGTGATTTCAGGCGGCTGTAAAACTTGAACCTTGAGTTTGTTTGCAGTGAATAGAGGAGCGGACTACTTACTTCCTGTTGCCTCTTAGATGATCCCTTTGCTCTAGAGGGGCAGAACAAGTGGTTCAAATGTCATGAACATGGACATTGAATAACAATCAGTCAAATCTCTCTGGTAAAACTCTGGAGCTGCGGAGTGGACTCATGTTTGGCCTGGAGTGTCTTCATTCTACCAGAGGACATGTGCGGAAGAGCAGGACTGTGGCGGCTTTTTCCACCGAGGACGAGGAGCTGAGGGAACTACTGAAGTCATTCAAAAACAATAAAATCCAGACCACAAAGTACTCGATCCTCTCCTTCCTGCCCAAGAATCTGTTTGAGCAGCTTCACCGATATGCCAACATCTACTTTATCTTCCTCGCTGCTTTAAACTTTGTTCCTGTGGTGGAGGCCTTCCAGCCAGAGATCGCTGTGATTCCCATCACCGTTGTGCTGTCAGTGACAGCCATAAAAGACATCTGGGAGGATTTCCGCAGGTTTAAGTCTGATCGTTTCATCAACAGTCTCTATTGCCATGTTTACTGCAGGTTGGTTTTATTTCTTTCACTTTGTTTTTAGTGTCACAGTGCACAAAATATGAGATGTCTCACACCCATTGGCCTGTGTTGAGGTGTTTTCTGTGTTGAAGAGGCCCCACCAGCATTTGGGTGTGTGTATTGTAGCACAAAAAGATATACCTCACTGTGAGTTAAACTGCCTTACTAGTCACACCCAAGTCCAGGACAAAGTTCACATATAAAGGGAACACGAAATGGTGTGGGTAAAGCAAATTATAAGTAACAGTATTGAATGTCTAGACTAAATATGCAGCTTTTCAAACCTATACCTACGTATTCACATTGTAGAAATCTCTGTATTTGTCTGTAAACTGATCAAAACACTCCGATCAAAAAATACCACCAGATCATGAGTGCCTCAATACTTGGTGAAATGATGATGTCATCACAGAGGGATCTCCTAACTGGATCCCATCATATTGGAAAATGGGGCCTCGAACACCAAGGTCTGCCTATTGCTTCGCTCCCTGCAAGCTTTCAAAGGCCAATCAGAGGGAAGGGGATTGAGGAAGTGTTTCAGACAGGACTGAAATAACGGTTTTCTAACAGCAGTGTGAGAGAAATAAGGGTCACCAGCAGGACAGAAAAAAGACCAAAAAAGCATACATCTCCCCTTTAAAAACAATGATTGTGTAAAAGTCAGAAACTCAAACATGTACAGCTCAGTGTAATGTTTATATTGGCCCTGTTTCTATGATTTAAAGGAATAAATAAATGTGAAAAAGTGATCAATTTGTTGATTTTTCTCATTAGTACCCATCATTTACTGTCTCTTACCCCTGTTGCCCACCTGCTCCCTGTTTTTGCTTCCCCCTACATGAAAAGGTCCATCACTAAGAGTGTGATGATGTTTCACCGTTTACTCTGGTTGGATTATTAAGTTGCAGGTGCTGCAGTCATAGGACTTTTCTTTGTACTGGAGTTAAGCCATTGTTGGAGGTATGGAACCTGTACAAACTCTCAGGAACATCTGTAATCCCTCCAAGCACGGACAGACACAAGTGGCTCTCTCTTTACTGATTTATTTACAGCTGCTTCCACAAACACACCTTCAACACTTGTTGGCTGTATGGATGATTTTGATCATGTGAGAAGCAGATAAAGAGGGGGAACTATGGCAGACTCCTCATGGTCTCTAAAGATGCAACTCAAGGAATAACAAACCCTTTATTGTTATTGAGTTTTTACTTCCTTGAAAATACCAGCTACTATACAGTGTGTATCAATAATGATTAACTACACAGTTCATGACCTATAGAGATGATAAGGGCCACTGACAAAGGCCATTAGATTATATAATAGGTAATGAAAATTCAGACTTTTTTAAAAGAAAGTTTTCTTAAAAGTCAGACTTAATCTGGAGTTTAGGAGAAGAATTAAGTTTTCTAAAATCCTGTCCAACTTCCTAAAGCTGAATTAACATTAAGATCTTCTTTGCCTGATGAAGATCTAGGTGTTTGTTCTTTTCACCTCACTAATTTGAATTCCCGTTTCTCTTCTCTATCTTCTCATCTGTTCTTAATTCATCCTCAGGACACAGAAAGCATACATCCAGCGGTGCTGGAAGGACGTACAGGTGGGAGACTTTGTGCGTCTGTCCTCCAATGAGATCATCCCTGCTGACATGCTGCTGCTGTACTCCTCCGACCCTCGTGGAGTTTGTTACATCCAGACCTCCAACCTGGACGGAGAGACTAACCTGAAACAGAGACAGGTGGTGTCGGACCTCCCATTTCAGGTAATACTCCCGGACGTTTCAGAGGTGCCTTATCTCTATCTCTTCACCAAGCTCCTCGTGTGTGTGTGTGTGTGTGTGTGTGAGAATTCATCTTTGCTCTTTGTTTTATGTGTTTTTAGGGAGCAGAGGTGGAGAACTTCAACAGTCGTATTGAGTGTGAAAATCCTAATAATGACCTCAGCAAGTTTAGAGGTTATATGTGAGTTTGTTTTCACCTTTCAGTATCTGAACACATAAAGATGAGATGAATCTTTCTTTCTTACTGTATACATCAGCTTTATTTAGATCTGTCATGTGTAGCGTGCACTCTTTCATCCTTTTGTCAATTGTAGGATAAATCTTTATTTTCAAGTATTTCTGATGGAGATGTTGTGGGCTCAATTGGTTGTAAATCCTCTACAACAAACAGATAATCCTCATGGAGCCTTTAAAGACGACGAAAAATGATCAGCTGATTGTCAAGCTGATTTCCATGTGCCTGTTGTTTCACAGGGAGCATCCTAATGGAGTTCGTGTTGGCCTCCATAACAGTAACCTGCTGCTGAGGAGCTGCACAATCCGCAACACGGAGACAGTGGTGGGCATTGTGGTCTATGCTGGTAAGAGCATAAACCAACTGCAGAACATCTAACAGTTACACAAACCAATTTAACATCCTTTTAAACAAAGTTAGCACCTGGCAGGAATCTGCAATCCACCCCCTCTATGCTTGAGCCAAAAACCCAGCAAGGGGTAACGTTTCTACTATCTGAGTTCTCAGGACTTACCAAATTTCATCCTGGAGAAGTATTTCTGATCCTGATTCTTTCTAGTCCAGTATAAATTGATAACCATTCCTCAGGACAACATCAATACTCACTGAAGAAGACAAAGAGGGTCAAACGACCGTGTTGTCATCATACAAAGAACACTGACTAACCCGTCTGCTTACAGACTGGCAGCAATCAGCTGTGTCGGAGGTGTGAAATTAATATGAACCTTTTATTTGCTCAGCAGACAGTTTTCAAAGAAGTTTAGATGCCCTGTGAATATATTCCCACTTTTTCTCACAGCGGTGGTTTGTGTTTGTGTTTGTGATCTGCTCTTCTCCTGCTGTGTGACTCAGGTCATGAGACCAAAGCAATGATGAACAACAGTGGGCCTCGATACAAGCGCAGCCAGCTGGAGAAGCGTCTGAACACAGATGTCCTGTGGTGCGTGCTGCTGCTCATCATCATGTGCCTGACCGCCGCTGTAGGTAAGCACAGCCCAGGGGGAGGGGGTCGGTGAAAACATGCCTTGGGGGTTCATTTGCACACATTTTTTGGGTGCAAAGCCACCTAGTCCTTAAGTGAATCCAGTCCTCTGCGTATTTTGCTGTTTGGACTTATTTGAACAGGAAAGGCCTGTTTTTCAACTTGTAGTGGACAGACGATGGCTCGTGTGTACATGCAACACTGTACACAGAGATGTTGTTTTCTCTAAAGCAGTTTGTGGATCCTTTATGGTGTCATTTTAGCTCATTTACACAGGTTAGAGAGGCATAATCCTTAAGTCCCAGGCCCTGAATGTATAGATGTGTCGTTGTTGGGTAATCTGGAGGGGGAGTGGCACTTTTGATGGCAATTAGGCTTGAGTGTGACATCCCATATAATGTGGTGCAGATACCATTGACTCACAGCAGACAGTAGAAGTTTCAGGGTTTTGTCCCCGATACTTGTTCATTTAAACAGCAGTAGAACACAGAGACCTGTTGGCTATGCAATGCAGCTCAGGGTGTGTTTAAAGGGAACCCGACTGTAAGGACTAATAGGCATGAATATGCTTAAATGTTTGTCTCAAACTAGAATTTGTTGTTAAAAGACATAACGAATTAGTTTTTCTTTAAAAAAAATACAGTTTAAAACACAGTTTCTATCCTTCGGGCGCAGCCATTGTTTTACTGTCGCAATGCATTCTGGGTTGATGACATAGATTGGTGCCGAGCATCTGGATTTTGCCGTTTACTCACTACTAGTCGCCGTAAGTCACGAGGTTTCAGGAGCGGAAAAAAACATGATAATGCCACATGTGGCTGCTTTTGGGTGCACTTTTCAGTCCAAAGGAAACAAGGAGACTGATGTTAGTCTGCACAGCTTCCCAAAAGACAAGAAAAGAAGGGAGTTGTGGGAAATCGCTTGTGGGTGTAAACAACCTCTGATGGACCTGCGGCTATGTTCTGGCCACTTCTCCCCAGAAGCATTTGCTGCATTTAGCCGGCCCATGCTGATGAAAGAGCTGACAGGTGTGGGTCATTATAAACGGAGACTAAAGCCAAATGCTGTGCCGACTATTTTCCAACACAAACCCACAAAACTTCCTCTGGAAACCACTGAAGTCCGCTCCAGGACTTATATGATCCTGTATGAGATCGAGCCCGGTGCAACCATATGACGTCACTACCCAGACGTCATTGCGGCGTAAACAACAATGGCGGCCTACAGGTGAAAATATTTCTTCAAATTTTGTACAAACAAAGAAATTTTTAGAGATTTTATTATCGTTCTTATGTAGCTGGTAAGAACACTGATCATTTAGGAAAATGCAATCTGGTAGTCAGGGTACCTTTTAAGGCTAAACCAGATGGTGTGGTTTCATCTCATCTCTTGGATCACTGGAGAAAATCAGTGCTGCTCCAGAGTCCAAAGAGGTAAGTTCAGTGTAGCTTCAGTTTTTGATTTTTTCCAGAGTGATGAGTATTTCTGGTGCCTCTGTGTTTCAGGTCATGGTCTCTGGATCAAGAACCTCAAAGATCCAGTCTTTCAGGTGGACACGGAGCTGTCTCCTGCTCTGGCTGGATTCTACGTCTTCTGGACCATGATCATCGTGCTGCAGGTACACTTCACGTTTTCTTAGCCTTAAAGAGAAAGCATCTGAAAAAGAGTGTTTCAGACAGAGGCTGAAAAAATGGTTTCCCAAACACCAGAGAGAGAAGAATGGTGATTTATGTGCGCTGTGCATCGTGGAAAGATACTATGGGTGCACCATATGGACAGAACAAAGAATAAAAAAGCACAATACCCCCTTTTTCATTGCACCGTAGCTGAGACACCCTACCTTAATAACCCCTTGATTCCCACTGACCTGCAAGCAGGCGGTTTGCCATTCTTCTGACGTCATCAAACTTTAGACAGTAAGCCTTTGTCAAACATCAGAATGCTGTACTGCGGTAGAAAGCTTAGATTCTTCACATTTCAGCCTCTAAGTTTGTTTTACAGTTTACTTGACCTACAAATGTTATTAGTGAAGGAATCACTCAGATAGCGATCACAGTATCTGGGACATCCTACTTCTCTGGGGTTCCCTAAGTCACATGTGTCGCCCGTACCCTGGATATTCACTCTCTTTTCCATGAGAGGAATCCAGAGTTCAATCATAACAAAAGTGTTGTTTCATCAAATTATTCCAAGTGGTGTAAAGTAAAGTCCGTTGTTTGTCTGTCTGTCGTGTCTGTTCTCATCAATAACAGCAGCTTCACAGTCTTATAGTATTTCCTCCTCAATGTGAATATATACAGGAAGTGCACTCTGCTTCACTAGCCTGTAGCGATAGCTCATACTGTGTAATGCCCTCCTAACAGTCTTGATTATCGGCTTTCAGCAGTGTCAATCACTTGTACAGAAACCGATAGCCTTACCGTACGCCTCGCGTAATCATTCATATTTACGTAAACGAGAGGAGCGGTACAATCCGTGACCAGGAGCTATAATTTCCCAAATTCTAGCAAACCTTTTCACAGAGAGAACAAAGTAGACCACAAAAAAGACACAGCACTAATACAGATGTTTGGGTCACATGATTTCGTCAGTCTAGACTACACTGAAAGAAATTATTTTGTGCTGTCATTGGCATTATGAAGTCATATTTGGTCATTTTTACCTAATTACACATATTTAAAATCTTTACCTCTGAAAAAAAATAATATCAATGTGAGTTATTTTAGTTTGAGATGAATTTGATTAAAACACAAAAAAACAATGAGATTGGGTTTCATGAAGATTTGGACAGTGGTAAATGAGGACACATCTGCTGTGTTCAACCCTGAAAGTCACCCGCATTGTAACCAATAGCCTTACCGTGCCCACGAAGCCTGCTGTAGCTAGATAGACTGCCAGAAAAATCTATTTTTTTGCTGCGTGTAATCCTTCATATTTATGTGTGCAACAGGAGTGGTACAATCCACAACTGGGAGCTATAATGTCACGATTTGACAAACTAGCACTGATACAGCTAGTTTGGTTTGCACAAAGACGTCAGACTAGATTGTGGAAAATGTGCATGCATCTGCTGGAGTTTGACACCTGTGACTAAAAACTCTCTAACTCCTACGAGGTGTTACCTAGAAAGCTCAAATTTCACCCAGATGTAGATGACTCAAAGTAGAATCAATCAATCAATCAATCTTTATTTATATAGCGCCAAATCATAACAAACGTTATCTCAAGACACTTTACAAAACATTAGCAGGTTGATACCTGTTAATGTTAGAGTATTTAGTTATTTTATTAACAGAGACCCAACATCAAGACAGGATAAGGAATCTTGTTTCATCTTGATCCACCATGAGTGAAGCACTTTGCAGCAGCTTTAAGCAAAGTTTCAGTGGCAAAGAAAAGCTTCCCTTTAACGGGCAGAAACCTCAGACAGAACCAGACTCATGTTAGACAGACATCTGCCTCGACTGTGTTGGGGTGACAGAGAGAGAGAGAGAGGGAGAGAAAGAGAGAGAGAGAATAAGAGAGAAAGAGAGAGGGAGAATAAGAGAGAAAGAGAGAGGGAGAGAGAGAGAGAAAGAAAGAAGAAAAATTGGAGAACTGTCAAAGCCAAAGCAGCTGGAGTCAGGTCGTCCCACATCAGCTGGTAGATCCACAGCAACAATCCAGATGAACCTACAAACAAGCTCAGAGACTCCCAGAGGATCATGGTTAATAACAATAATAGTGCATTAAGATAGAAGTGATGTGGTGGAGAAAAAAACCTGTCTCAGCTACATTTATCCTGATGTGGACTTAAGCTACATATATAAACATGATATTTTCTGAAACTAGAGACTTGAATCATTCAAATGAGGTATCACTGATGGATTTTGACTTTATGGTTCTACAGTTACAAGCTCTGAAATGTAGCATGGTAAACAGGCAAGAATTGGGTGGGAACTAAGGGGTTAAAAGATCTGCATCCTGGTTAATACAGCAACAATCCTGTACACCTTTACGTGTGTGTTACATGTTCTGAATACTATGTT
This sequence comes from Thalassoma bifasciatum, assembly GCA_008086565.1. Taxonomy (NCBI): domain Eukaryota; kingdom Metazoa; phylum Chordata; class Actinopteri; order Labriformes; family Labridae; genus Thalassoma; species Thalassoma bifasciatum. Next base: position 78,216 of record RPOG01002069.1, on the reverse strand, counting down.
GATCAGTGCACGGTGCAGAAGGTGTAATAATGACTTCCTGTCCCACAGGTGCTGATCCCCATCTCTCTCTACGTATCCATTGAGATCGTGAAACTGGGTCAGATCTACTTCATCCACAATGACCTGGCTCTGTACAATGAGCAGCTGGACTCCAGGATCCAATGCCGGGCCCTGAATATCACAGAGGACCTGGGTCAGATCCAGTACCTGTTCTCTGATAAAACAGGAACTCTGACAGAGAACAAAATGGTGTTCCGCCGCTGCAGCATCTTTGGGGTGGAATATCCTCATGAGGAGAACGGTGAGCGCTGATGATCGGACCGACAAACTGATCAGATTCTTTGTTTATAAAGCTTGTGCACGCTCAAAACAGAACCTGAAACTTCACTGGGCCTTTCCCACACAAAGTTTTGATCTGTAAAAACAAACCTGACAGTAAAATGTGAGCACTGGTAAGCAAACTCTGACCTGGGGGGGAGACCCGTCCAGTTTGCATTTTGCATGCATGGAAAACTGGCAACACTGGCAAAGTGGTGAATTGTAGCCTATAGATATATTTTGATGTCGCTTTCACAGTTTATCTGACTAAATATCAATGTTGACTGACAGATCCACATCATTGTAGCCATTCAGACCAATGCTTTTATTTAGGCTATAATCGCTCATGTACTGAGCAGCTTACGATAAGTCCCTTTTATTCTGACAACATAAACAAAGTCAAAAAACAAAGTCTGCCACATGCATATTTTGTTAGCACTGTCTGGCCTTCATGATCTTGGATTGATCTCACAGGACTGCACATTAATGTAATCACTGATGTAGAGTTAAAAATGAGACTGACATAGAAAGCCACCAGTTTTCACTCATATCTGTCAGTATTGTTCATTTCTCAAGTGTGGTTTTGAGTCAAGATACATTAAGACACAGCAATGGCTTCACACAATACTCATGCTCTATTCTCAGCATCTTCATCAGCCGCACAGTTTTATTCTGTGAATAATTCCAGAGTGGAGTTTCAGTCAGGGTATCTAGAGATCCCCATTGCAAGTCACAGAGCAGAAACAGTTTCCCACCAAGAATGTGGCCAACAATTTGAAGTTTATGTTTGTCGATAAAAGCTTTGATTGATAACAATACAGAGCAGATATATTCGTGTGTAATGAAGAACAGTGGATGTTTTGGCACATAGGATGAATGCAACAGTCACGTGGTATCATTCTTTGATTGCTGTGATGTTTGTGATCCTGCTGCAGTGAACTACCCATGTGTCCATTTTATTCCTTGCTTTATTCTCTCCTCTGTTTTTGGGTCAGAAAGTTATGTTTCCTTGTCTAAACTTTTTCATTTTCACTGCAATCCAGTAGTAGTTCTAGCACTTTCCAGTACTGGAAACCTTTAATCTTCCCCCTCTTTTGTATTCATTTCATTGACAAGTTTCTTTGCATTGACCATTTATTGTCAATTGTTGGCGTGCCATGGACAGAACGCTCAGCTTCTCCACATGCACACTTCTAAAAGGGAATCCTGAATTATAGGGGGAATATGCATGTGTGGTTTTCTGAACCATTTCCAGGTTTTCTGCACACATTCGTCTTGAATAAGGATTCTACAAACTCTGTATAAATGAGAGCCCTGATCTGTCTGTAAACTTAGATCACTCTGTTCCAGAAACAAACAAGCAAACGTAGGACCTGAACAGGATCTTCATGAAAGGATCTCTTGGCTCTTGACATGTTGGGGAAGGGTGGGTTTCAACCTCAAAGTCATCTAATCAGAAGGAAGGGGATTTGGAGCAGTGAGCCTTAAAGATACAGCAGTTTAAACAAAGTGTTTCAAAGAGGGGCTGAAATACGGGTTTTCTTGAAACACCAGAAAGAGGAAAACAGTGATTTTATTGAGCTGTAAATCAGCTTAAAATACCATGGAGCACCAGGGGGCCAGAATAAAGGCTGAAAAAAGCATCCACCCCCTCTTTAAAGTGTGTTTTACTGGGGGATTTCTGCTTTTGGTGACATCATATGTTTAGGAATATCTGAGTCTGATCAAACCGGTTGTGTTTCTGCTCCTGTTTGTCAGCTCGGAGGCTGGAGGTGTACGAGCCGGAGAAGAACGAGGGGGCCGGTCGCTCTGTGACTCTGAAGTCGGGCTGCAGTGGGAAATCTCTGAGCTGTCGTTCTCTGAGCTGTAATCGCAGCTCCATGTCTCTGCACACGCTCACTGATGAGGCTGAAGAGGAGGACGACCAGCTGACCAATCACATCCAGCGCAGGACCAGTGCCTTCTGCAGCCGTGTGGTCAGACTCACACGCGCACACAAACACACACATTTTGTAATTATAATTCTCATAACCTGAAAATCTTAAACAACTCATGTTGATTTGTTCTGCTCCAATTATTTTACACAAATGAATAAAAGCCCAGCAGGCGCCAACATCAACTTGATGTTGAAAATTGGTCAAGATTTTGACTACCATGATAAAGATCCTACAGAGGAATGATGCAGAAATTGGTTATGAGATTGATTCTTCAGTTGGCCCTTTTTACAACCATAAAGAAGTCAAAGCATCTGTAGGCTCTTCATCATGGTAGTCAAAATCTTGACCTATCTTCAACATCAAATTGATGCCACAGTGCCTGCTGGGAGGTCATGTCTACTGCGGTGTCTTCTCAACCAGTGATCGTGCATCGGTCAGCCAACACAACAACTCAGCGTACATGATGCCGAACAGACTGATATTACAATACTGTAGATAGTGGACTTAATAATATTGCGTGAAACACTGCAGAAATGCAAAGATCTGGCACACTGTCTTGTATTTCAAACAGAATTAACTTAGATCATTTCTATCTCTCAGGACCTTCATCAGTTTGTACACTGCAAAAACTGAAATCCAAGCAAGTCATTATGTCTTATTTTTAGTCAAATTTGTCTGACTATTCTTGATTTGAGCCACATTTACTAGACAAGGTCATAAAAATGTCTCATTTCAAGTTTTTTAAAGACAAAAATGAGCCATCAATTGCTTGTAACAAGTCAAAAAAAATCTGCCAATGGGATAAGATAAAAGATTCTTGTTTTAAGACATCTTCTCAATGAACTTCAGTATATCCAGAACTCCGCCGCCCGCCTCCTCACTCACACTCGTTCCCATGAACACATCACCCCCATCCTTTATAACCTGCACTGGCTCCCCATCCCGTACTGCATTAAATTCAAAATCCTTCTTCTTACTTACAAAGCACTCCATAACCAGGCCCCCTCATACCTTAAAAACATGCTCCACCCCTACACCCCTCTACATCCCCTTCGCTCCTCAGTTGCAAACCTCCTCACTGTCCCCAGGACCAAGCACCGAACCTGGGGGGACAGAGCCTTCTCTGTTGCTGCCCCCTCTCTTTGGAACTCACTACCACAACAAATCCGGGACTCCGCTGACCTCACCACCTTCAAAACCAGATTAAAAACACCTGTTCCGCTCTGCTTTCAACTCCATCGAAACACATCAATCTCAGATCATCCTGTCTAATCATTTTCTTTTGTTTATTTAAATTGCTATTAATCTGCACTGTTATTATTATTACCCTGTAAAATATTGTTTTACCTGTTTGTTCCTACCTACACTTTTAACATTTTCGATGTAAAGCAACTTTGAGGTTTTTTTTTAAAAGCGCTCTATAAATAAAATGTATTATTATTATTATTATCTTTCTAATTTCAAGAAACTTCCCGGGCGAATTCGTCTTATCCCCCTTTGTCTTAAAAAAATTGAAATAAGACATTTTTATGACCTGGTCTGGTGAATGTGGCTCAAATTAAGAACAATAAGACAATTTTTACTACAAATAAGACATAATGACTTGCTCAGATTTCCATTTTTACAGTGTAATCCTGATAAAGATTCTGAGGACTGAACTTCATCTACACTCTAGGCAACTGCTGTTAATTTACAGCCTATTTTCAGCAGTAATCTACTGTTGTAATGTAATATGGTTTTGTACTGTAGTCAGCAATGCATAGTGGTCTGGTAAATTTGAAGCGAAAACACAATGACCAATAACAGTATGCTTATGTTTTGAATCATAGTAAAACACAGTATTTGTGGAAAAGTGGGCGTTTTTCTAGAGTTGGATGCAATGTAACCAAGAGTGAGACGGGCACACATTGGACATGAGACACCGCTGTGAATCACACGGGTGACTCACGCTGTCTGTGCCCCATGGCTATCAAAACTCAGGCGTTGATCAGCTGTCTTCGCTCTGTGGTGTAGACAGGCTGTCTGTGCCCTACAGGCAGTATTACCCCACAAATTACAGTCCTATCCAGTAATCAGTGTGCTGCATATACAATATATTTAGAGGCTTATTAATTTGAATTTGACAGAAGATACCACTCTTCAAGGTTTCCTTAACATCGAGCCTTAGCTGCCGACAACTGGCCCAAACTGAGGGGCATGGCCAGCCAGTGTGTGCAAGGGCAAAGACAGCCTGTGTGACCTACATGATACACCCATGCACAGCAGGGTTTCATGTCCACTGCGTACCCTCCTCACTTATGATGATTTTTTTTTTTTTTTTTTGCAAGAATTTTACTTAGAAACAACGTCAAAATTACATCAATATCATTATTTGGGTGAAATTTCAAAGAAGCTTGATATTGAAGTAATGCGAAAATGACATAAATAAAATCATTATTTGACAGATATCAAATTGATGTCAAAAGTGTCATGTTGATTTACCTTTTTGACCGAATTATGATGACAATTTGACATCAGTGTTTGATGTCATACTGATGTTGAACTGACATCAGATGCCCACTTTATCTGTGTGCCTCTGTCCAGGCCAAGGAGGTGGTACCTGACCCTGAGCTGGTGAGGAAGCTGAACTGGCTCTGCTCTCCTGTGCTGACTCTGGGTGACAGCTCCTCCAAGGCTCCATCCAGCCTGGAGCTCACATTCATCACAGACTTCTTCCTGGCTCTGGCTTTGTGCAACAGCGTGGTGGTGTCCTCACCCAGCCAGCCTCGACATGCGGTGAGAGGGTGGCATCCTGGGTATCTCCGTACTACCTTTATATCGCTTTAGATTTTATGTTTGACTTTATTTCCTCTTCTCCTGCAGGTACCTGAGTCACGAACACCTCTGAAGTCTCTGGAGGAAATCAAGCTTCTCTTCCAGCGCTTCAGCTTCTCTCCTTTCTCCACCCTCTCCCCTCCTCAGATCAGAGGCAGCCCTCACAGCTTCACCAGCAGGCTCTTTGCCAGCAGAAAGACCGGCTCCTTCACCTTCCCCACACCTCCAGACAGCACTGCAGACAGATTGGAACCAGGCTCAGAAAACCGACTGGAACCCTCCAACCTGACGCCTACACTGGACTTAGACCCTAGAATGGAAGGAGGGGATGCAGGACAGGTGGAGGAGGGGGTGGATGATATTTCAGAGGATGCAAAGATGGGCCCTGAGGGTAGGGACCTGACCCAAGGAGTGGAGTGTGATGATGAGCTGCTGTATGAGGCAGAGAGTCCAGATGAGGCTGCTCTGGTCCATGCAGCCCAGGCTTACCGCTGCACCCTGAGGGGCCGCTCTGCAGAGAGCCTGCTGGTGGATCTGCCAGGAATTGGCTCTTTAGCGGTCCAGCTGCTCCACATCCTGCCTTTTGACTCCAACAGGAAGAGGATGTCAGTGGTGATTCGCCACCCGCTCTCAGGACAGGTGGTGGTCTACACAAAGGGAGCAGACTCAGTCATCATGGACCTGACGGAGAGGCCTCAAGGTAACGTTATAGAGAGACAAGGTTTATAAAGCATCCCTGTGGTGGGTGCAGTCCACAGCAATACAGATTCCTGTGTGGCTTTGAAGCAGACTCTGCCAACTCTTGTTAGTGTTTGTTAGGTTTCCTCTCACCTCCTCTACTCTGAATTTCTTGGGGCATGCAGCACTGCTGAAACCTCATTGGCCAAGCTGTCAATCACTCTTCTTTTTATGGAATCAAATAAGTGGCTCAAAGTAAAGCTCCAAGAAAAAAGGACACTTAGTCAGTGTATGTTTTAACTTGGTACAGTTTCCCATCAGATGCTTCAGTGGATGTTAGAAACACCCACGCTGCAGGTGCTTTGGAAATTTCACCAAAGATGGCTGATGAAATTTTAGGGATATGTTTAAAATTGACTATTGTTTAACTGATTTATGGTCTTCAAATCCAATTTGGTGGGGTGTTTTATAAAAAAAATATTTCTACAAGCTGCTCTTAAGTCCAAATTCCAGTTCATCTACAACCCCAATTCCAATGAAGTTGCAATGTTGTGTAAAATGTAAATAAAAACAGAATAAAATGATTTGCAAATCCTCTTCAACCTATATCCAATTGAATAGACCACAAAGACAAGATACTTGGTGTTCAAACTAATAAACATTATTGTTTTTGTGCAAATATTTGCTCATTTTGAAATGGATGCCTGCAACAGGTTTCAAAAATGCTGGGACAGGTTCATGTTCCCCACTGTTACATCACCTTTCCTTCTGACAACACTCAATAAGTGTTTCTGATCTGAGGACACTAATTGGTGAAGCTTTGGGGCTGGAATTCTTTCACATTCTTCTTGATGTACAACTTCAGTTGATCAACAGTCCCAGGATCCCCATTGTATTTCACGCTTCATGTTGCGCCACAGGGTTTTATGGCGGCAAGAAAGTCACTGGTTTGATTACCCATTAGGGCAAGGGGTGCCTTTCTGTTTCGAATTTGCATGTTCTCCCTGTGCATGCCTGGGTTCTCTCCAGGTAACAGGTCTCTCTGGAGACCAAAAACATGCCCACTAGGTTAATTGGTTATTCTAAATTGCCCATGGGCGTGAGTGTGTGCGTGAATGGTTGTTCGCCTCAATGTTAGCCCTGCGATTGACTGGCGACCAGCCCAGGGTGTACCCCGCCTCTCGCCCAATGACAGCTGGGATAGGCTCCAGCCACCCACCACCCTGAACAGGATAGACGGTGTTGTAACAGGTGCAGAATGTGTCTTGGTTTCATTGTCTTGCTGAAATAATCAGGGACGTCCCTGAAAAAGACGTTGCTTGGTTGGCAGCATGTGTTGCTCCAAAACCTGGATGCACCTCTCAGCATCGACGGCGCCATCACAGGTGTGTAAGTTGCCTATGCCATGGGCACTAACACACCCCCATACCATCACAGATGCTGCTTTTGAACTTTGTGCTGGTAACAATCTGGACATTTTTTTCCCTCTTTTGCAAGGAGGTGCTCAACATTCATGATTTCCAAAAACAATTTGATATGTGGACTCATCAGACCACAGCAGACTTTTCCACTTTGCCTCAGTCCATTCCAAATAAGCTCCGGCCCAGAGAAGGTGGCAGCATTTCCGGTGTTGTTGATGTATGGCTTTGTCTTTACATGACAAAGTTTGAACTGTCACTTATACAGATGTAGTGATGAACTGTATTAACTGTCAATGTTTCCTGAAGTGTTCCTGAGCCCATGGGCTAAGATACTTTACACAATGATGTCAGTTTTTAATGCAGTGAGGTATGAGGGGTCAAAGGTCACAGCCATTCAATGTTGGTTTATGGCCTTGCTGCTTGCATGCAGAGATTTCTCCAGATTCTCTGAATCTTCTGATTATATTGTGGACTGTAGATAATGGAATCCTCAAATTCCTTGCAATTGAACATTGAGAGACACTGTTCTTAAACTGTTCGACTATTTTTTACATGCAGTTGTTCACAAAGTGGTGATCTTCACACCATATTTGCTTGTGAAGGACTGAGCCTTTCAGCGATGCTGAAACCCAACCATGACACTCACCTGTTTCCAATGGACCTTTTCACCAGTGGAATGATCCAAACAGCTGTTCTTTGAGCATTCATCAACTTTCCCAGTCTTTTGTTGCCCCTGTCCCAGCCTTTTTAAACATATTACGGGCATCCATTTCAAAATGAGCAAATATTTGCACAAAAACAGCAAAGTTTTGTAGTTTGAGCATTAAATATCTTGTGGTGTATTCAATTGAATATAAGTTGAGGAGGTTTTGCAGATCATTGAATTCCGTTTTTAATTTACATTTTACATAACATCCCAACTTCATTGGAATTGAGGTTGTAAGATGTCAGCTGTTGTGAGATTCTTGCAGCTTCTAAATAATACTGCAGACAAAATACAAAAACTGCTTTTGTCTGTGGAAACAGAAATTTTTGTCAACCCAAGCAGAAATAATATTTCTTACATTCAGCCTTTTTCTATCTCAGTCTCAATGAACTTCATGAATGTTAAAAGAATAAAAAACTTTGCATGTTCTTTACTGTAAAAAATAAGTGGAAGATATCGCTCTAGTGATTTGAAATATATGTCTGAAACATTTCAGTTAATCTTTATGATGCAGGACCTGTAAGCAGGTTGATCTGCTGCAGACTCAGGGTTCAGAAACATCAGCAATTTTGAGAGTTGAAGCGTCCAAGATGATCTTCATGGCTGTCTGTGGCTTACAAAGTTTGTTTCCTCACATCACTAACAGTGATGCTTGTCTGTGTCCCTGTGATGTTCAGGTGCAGAGCATGCTCAGGAGATCTACGGTCACATCAGAGAGCAAACCCAGAAACACTTAGACAGTTATGCCAGAGACGGCCTGCGCACGCTCTGCATCGCCAAGAAGGTGATGTGTGAATGAATTGCAGGGAGCATTAGAAGAGTTGAACTGCATCAGAGTGTTCTGTGTGTTGCTGAGTGATGTGTGTCCTGCGTGTCAGGTTTTAGAGGAGGAAGAGTACGAGGTGTGGCTGAAAAGGCAGCTGCTGGCAGAGAGCAGCATAGAGAACAGAGAGGAGCTTCTGCTGGAGTCGGCTCAGAGGCTGGAGACTAACCTCACGCTGCTGGGTACGAGACATTCAGTTCAAGTACTCCAGATTCAGAGCAGAGACCAGGATGTGAAATGTGTCTGTGTGCTCAGGTACCACGGGGATTCTGGACCGACTGCAAGAGGAGGTCCCCGAGACCATTGAAGCCCTTCAGAGAGCTGGGATCAAAGTATGGGTCCTTACGGGAGACAAAAAGGAGACAGCCATCAACATCGCCTATGCCTGCAAACTTCTCCGTCCAAACGACCAGCTGCTGACGGCCAGCTGTGGGAGTAAGGTGTGTTTCTGTAGTGGTTTAAAGAGTCTCAGACTTTATCTTCTGTTTAAAGCTTGGAGCTCGTGCAGACTTTTGGTTTTTTTATGCTGATCTGCTCACTATATTGGATGGTTGGTATGTAATGATTCAGTGACAAAGACTGCCTGAGCAGAAACAGTACTGCGATGACCTCGACTTAATCCTGGGGGTGTGAATGTGCCTGCTGGTCACAGTGATTGTTTCGTAACTTGTGCCCTCAGATTGTGATTTCAGGTGTCTGAAAGCTTTACAAAGAGGACATTTACAAGAGAATCTTTTGTTTTTAATGAGAAACCATTGAAGATATCTCCCAGAGATAGAGAGTATCTCCGCCAGCTCAAACCAATGTCACCAGTGCAGTTTGTCTAAAGGATGAAACCTCGCTCACATGGAAGAAGAATAGCCCTACTGATACTTATCTTTCCCACCAGGAAGCATCCGCTGTGTTGCTTCAGGAGCTCAGACTAGAGGTGCAGCGTGGCGAGGACAGTCTCAACGCAGCAACAGAAGCAGGCGATTGTGGGAAACACCCCTCAGACCACGGGACCGGTTTTGTCCTAGTTATAGACGGACGCACCCTGGACTGGGCCCTGCAGGATGAGCTGAAAAGTGACTTCCTGGAGCTGAGCTGTCGGTGTAAGGCAGTGATCTGCTGCAGATCCACGCCACTACAGAAGAGTGAGGTGGTCCGGCTGATCCGGGACCAGTTTGGTGTCATGACCCTGGCTGTGGGTAAGGACTCAGGACTTTGTTACACTGTCTTTATTCACAGTGTCAGGCAGAAATCAAAACACGTAAGAAGAAATCAGAGGTACTTCAGTAAACGGCATCACAAGCTACAAACTACCAATGAAATGAAAAATACTTTATTAATTCCCAAAGGGAAATTTCATCTGAGCATTTTCAATTTCAGTTCAATTTCAATCAGGACAGGATGATCTGTCTTAGTTCTCATCTTAATGAAAGTATTATTTAAATCCCCTCGTAAAAATGAAGACCAACTCAAAGGCTGTTTTGTTTTTGTTCTTGAAGGAGATGGAGCCAATGATGTGAGCATGATTCAGGTCGCTGATGTGGGCATCGGGATCTCTGGTCAGGAGGGCATGCAGGTAATGAACCTGAGGGCTTTTATACTGTACAGCGACTCTCACCGACAGTTGGAGGTTTTGAATAATGGACTGAATTTTGTCTCTGCCTGTCATCCATCAGGCCGTCATGTCCAGTGACTTTGCCATCTCCAGGTTCAAACACCTCAGTAAGCTGCTGCTGGTTCACGGCCACTGGTGTTACTCTCGCCTGGCAAACATGATCCTCTACTTCATCTACAAGAATGTGGTGAGAGTCCTCCATCAGCCTTGATAGACTGTCAACATAGTCACCTAATGTCGGCATCAGAGCTGTCACAATACTGTAATACACACCCAAAGAGAGGTGTGTGTTGGTGGTGTGTAAATGTAGACAGTGGGCTCTCTCAATCAGAAGTGTGGAGCTGTCAGGCCCCACCAACCAAAGTTCCCACCCTTGAGAAGGAGCTCAAAAAAGGGAGAATAACTTTCTTGAAACTAAATTAGAATTGCTGGTTCCTGCTGTCAAAATCCAGTTTTCCATTAGTTGCTGCTGTCCAATCACCTTCAGATCCCGAAAGGCACTACAAACAACCGCTGTGGCTGTGACAGGGGGCAGAGTGGAGAGACACACCGTAGGCAGGGAGGAGTATGACTAAAAACTTCCAGAGGATTATTGTGTGTTTTCATAATCTCATTCCCTTTGCAGAAGTTTCCCTCCGTATGAAGAATTACTGAGTTAGTCAGTTTGGATTTCTCTCTCTTTCCATTGAAAAGCAAAAAAGATAAAATGCAACATGAATGAATAACAACCCAAAACAATGCAGGTTATTGTATGGAGGACCAAACATTTGAAATGGTGACAAGATGTTCAGATGTGTTTGGTGCCAAGCAGGAATAGAGCAGAGAGGAGCTGAAGTTGCAGTGCATCCTGGGACATGTAGGCATAGTTCAAAGGGCCTCAAAATCAGCAGAACTTAGATTTCTTCACCAGTTAAGCTCTTGAGCCCTAACTGATACATTTATTGATGTAGTGTGTGTGTGTGTGTGTGTGTGTGTGTGTGTGTGTGTGTGTGTGCAGATGTATGTGAACCTCCTGTTCTGGTATCAGTTCTTCTGTGGTTTCTCTGGAAGCGTCATGACAAACTCCTGGGTGCTCATCTTCTTCAACCTGCTCTTCACCTCTGTTCCTCCTCTCATCTACGGTGTCCTGGACAGAGACACACCTGCAGACACTCTGATGGAGCTGCCTGAGCTGTACCAGGACACACAATCCTCCAAGGTCACTGTATACACACACACACACACACACACACACACACACACACTTTTTAAACAGCCATAATTTTAAGCTCCTGCTTTTCACTGACTTGTATTTCTNAAACATCAGGCATTTGTTGAACTGATGAGAAGTGTTGAAGCTTCTATCTGAAGTTGAAGTTCTTCCAGTTTCAGGCACTGACATGAGTTTTCTCTCTCTGCAGGTCTATGTTCCCTACATGTTTTGGATCACAGTTCTGGATGCATTTTACCAAAGCCTCATCTGCTTCTTTGTGCCTTATTTTGTAAGTGCGACTTAGCTGCTAATAGGTTATTCATATCTTGTTCTCTGTTTAACTTTGTCATATAACTTTATCATAAATTTATCCTCCTGGTCTGATCTTTGTCTCAGGCGTACGCAGGATCTGACATCGGGGATCTGTCCTTTGGTTCTCCGATCAATGCCTCAGCTCTTCTCATCATCCTGCTGCACCAAATCATCGAGAGTCACACTCTGGTCAGATACTCAGCTGTTTGGAGTCGAGTCTTTCCTAAATCTCCCTTTGTGCTACAGTTTGCAGACTGAGTGGGAATTCACCAAGAATGAATTGTGGCTGCATCATTTGTCCATTCTGTCCCAAAGTCAGACTCACGAACTGCTCTGATGAGATTCAAACACAGACAAACACAGAACCCTGCAGCTCTGTGCAGTTTGCTCTTGTGTGGTGTCTGACTGTGACTGGGATAAGCTGTTAGCATCTCCACTCTGAGCTGCACAGAACTGAGCTTTGAACTCTCTTCCTGACAGAGATTAACTCGACCCACAGACATAATGATCTGATGGAGAGAGGAAGGCCTTATCGTTTGATTTAGGAGGAGATTTAGACTTCATATCCAAATGACTTCCTGCAGCCAGTTGACGAAGCTCAGATGGTTCAGATGAATAAATAGAGAAATTCTGGGCTGTAAGGCTCTGTTTTACTGAACATTAATGTGTAACAGATCATTTAAATGGCACATAAGCACTTGTTTGCTTTGCAGAGCAGTTTGTGGAGCCTTGACCCTTTTTCTGTGCTCACTGAATTAGACCCTGTCTCCGTGCGTCACTTGCTCATCCCTCAGGGTTTTAGGCTCCGAGGGTCTCAGGTGTTGTTGTGGACTCACTAATTCCTCTGTGCTGTCTTGCAGACGTGGATCCATGTGCTGGTGTTGTTGTTCAGCGCTGGTTTCTACTTTGGCTTCGTGCTGTTCTTCAGTTTGATCTGTGTGACCTGCAGCCCCCCCAGCAACCCTCTGGGGGTGGAAACACTCCAGATGTCCCAGCCTCTCTTCTACATTGTGTGTGCTCTCACTACGGTGACGGCTCTGTTACCCAGGTAGTCACACGGACACACGCCGACGCACATTAAAAGACTTAGGCATTGTCGTCCTCCAGAGCCCTGAGCAGCCACAAAGACTAAAAGTTCAAAGTTCAACAACCAAAGTTTAGTTAGCCAGTGTTTATGTGGAATATCAGCTCAGCTTCACGTTTCCTCTAATTCTCTCATGGTCATCACATCTTGCTGCTGCTCCGACTGACTTCTCTAAATTGTATTCTGGAAAATAATCAGATAGACTTGAAAGGTCCAAGGGAGGTCACATGAGACCTGTTACTTGTCTCACCTGGCCAGCAGAAAACACTGAGAGTGTAATAAAAATACATTTTAACTCGAACTTGTACTCTTTGTGATGCACCATGATGGACGCAAGCACATGAAGAGGGTCCTCACTCTCACCCTCTCCCATTTGCTCTCTCTCTCAGGCTGCTGCTTCGAACTCTACACAACACCTTCCACTCCTCTGCTGCTCTGAGATCAGCTCAGATGGATGAAGTGGATTCAAAGAAATACCACAGGAGGATGCAGCGCTGGAACCTGAAACACCCCCGATCCAGCAGAGTGCCGGTGTGTGTGGATAACCCCGGCCTGGAGCCAAACACACCCTCCGTGAGATTCTGAGCAGGGGGGAGACATTTATTTTTCTGCTGAAGCACTGATCATATGACTTCATGTCAACAACCAAAGAGCTCTGAGTGAGTCTGATTCCCACTCATGACAAACAGAGCTGTTCAGTTTATTGGCTGAATCAGAGCACCTGCTGGATACCTCACCTGAGAATGTGAAACAGCATAACCTGTTCATGCACATTTTTTAATGGAGCATAAACAGGATTTTTTTATTTGTTGATAAAACACCAGAAAGTCATCTGTTTTTATGTCAGGATCAGTGAGTGGGAGCAACCTCCACTGGCCCTCAGTTCCATCCTGTTATCACTTAAACCCGATGAGGCCTGATAAGATGATGACTATGATGATGATGATGATGGCATGAAGTCTGAATCAGAATCAAAGTTTCATCCACACTGCAGGATAAAGTGACTATGTCATATTTAATTCTCAGATATGAATGAATTGATCAGACACAGCTCACTGGAGGATCAATGAAACAAGAGGCTGCACTTTATGCTCATGTTAAAACTTAGACTTTTCTGTCCTCCTGCTCTGGTCCTTGTATTGTTTTAGTGCATTTTCAACATGTGTGAAAAATACGTCTGATCGTAATATCAGTTCCTTATTTCTCAGATCAATAAACATGTATTATTTATTGCAAAAACCACCAGAGAGAAGAAACTATTCTCAGGACTCAGAACTGAGCATCAAAGGTGAAGATGGTGCATTTTGGTAACAAGGGGGCAGTAGTCCAGTGACAAAGCTCCCTTTGAGTGCCATGCTTTACAAAGAAACACTTCCTGTCCCCCAAGTATGTGAAGGTTGTTTCTCTAAATCAATTGAAGTTGTTCAAGCAGGTTGAGACCAGACCACGACACAAAGAAGATTCTATCCGCTTCAACACTGAAACATTTGTTCCTTCCCACTCCTCAGCTCCTTTTCTCTACTGCTCAGTTGTCAAACACCAACCTAAAACTTTTTACTCCCTAGATAAATTTACTGATGCTAACTGAAACTAACATTTCTATATTTTTGAAAACAGCAAAAGGTGACACTGTAACACTGTATACTGTATACTTTATTAATGACTCCTTTATTAATGCAGCATTCACTGCAAAAACTGAAGTTCAGACAAGTGTTTGTTTTTTTTTTTTTTTAAAATAGTCTTATTGGACTCAATATGAGCCACATTCACCTGGCAAGTCCAGCAAATGTCTCACTCAAAGATATTAAAGAACAAAAATTTGCTTAAAGGAGAATAATGCCTTGAAACCAGAAAAACAAGTATTTATTTTGTCTTATTGATGTTGCTGATATTAAGAGTATAAACTGTTTTGATCAATCAGATCCTAAAAGAGCTGTGGTTGATAAAGAGGATCCATGCACCTGTTGAGTAAAGAAATGATACTTCTTTCACTTTGAGCCTTAAATCATGGTTTCTCAGTCTGATTGGTCAGTTTTTGAAAGGGTGCATTTCTGGATGTTCAAACTGAAAAGTTCCCTGAAAACCATTTTAGCAACCATCAGTCTTTGATCTGTGCCTTGAGGGTTTTTTTTGAGAGTGTAGTTTCAGGAGTCCTGCTTGAATGATCCTGGGGCAGTGACATAAATTAAGCTTCAGTGCAGCATCTCTCAAATGATCAGTCTCTGCTTATTTTTCAGTCAGAATTCAAAAGTGAAAATAATGAACAGCGCCTGCAGAGTGGATGTAGACAGGGACTTTGGACCATAAAACAAAAAGAGCGAGTTCTTCTTTCACAGATTGATCTTTGGGTTATTGTTTAGGACAGAAAGCAGGAAGACCACTGGCAGATATCACCTGCTGCACCTGAACCTCTGCTGTCTCTACGTCACCACAGCACACTGTTTCCACTTTGGAGCATTTAACACTGGATTTATATCTGTTGCATGATAATGAGCAAACACTGGAAGGGTGAGCCATGTCTTGAGTGTGTTTACAGTCCTCTGACCTGAGAAAGAAAGAGATTTTAAAGAGAGCCTTTAACAGAGACGCTCTGAGCAGCCTGTTTTTATTCACCTTCTCAGCTGAAGGTAAATGAAAGATTAACCCCTGAGTCATACTGACTCCATTTTCCTCTGTTTGATTTATTCCCCTGAATGAACACTCAGTGAGGCTGTTTACTGTGTGCACAAGAAGGATGTGACAAATGCTGCGTTATGAATAGAGGCTGAAGATCAGCGCTTTGTGACTCAATAAACCAGCAAATATCAAAAAGCCTTAACCTCACTGAAACACTTCCACATGTCAACCTTAAACGGAAGCCTTAAAAAACCTGAGTGCAGCCACTGAGAAGGATTTTTGTTACCTTAAAGGATTTCTCTTTTTTTGATGAATGTATGGAAGAAACTTCTGCTCCTTTGTCAGTTGATGAAAATCAATAAAAAGACTTTAAACCTTGTTTATACCAAAATGACTCATCTTCTCATCTATCTTTTCATTTATTTTTCTATTATTTTAATTCCTTAGCTGCTAAGACACACTGCATTTCTATTAATTTGGTCTCTCTTGTCATTTTATTTACTTATTATATTCTACCTTTCAGGTAAGAAATATTTTAGTTTGGCACTGAGCTCAGAATTTTCTCCATGAAGTTCTTTTCTTTTTATTTGGATTCCATCAGATATTGATTTGACACCATCCAAAATGTTTTCAAAGATGACATATTTAAAGGACTTTGGAAAAACAGGTAAATGCACATAGAGAACCATATTTAGTGGACTGACCTTGGCTGCTCTAAGGTTAAATGGCACAACACTTGTTTGTAGGGGATAAAGATAAGACGTGGGTTTGGGGTTTGATAAATGACAGGAAAAGCAGAGGAGACTGGGTCTTATATGTTCGGGGCAGAGTCTTTAATTTCTCATATGTTGTTGTGTACTTCTTTAAAGTTAAGAGGGTCAAAGTTACTTCCACCAGGATACTGCCTTGTGATATTTAAAGAATTTTTCAATTTGTTTTTAATCTTTTTTTTTTCTCATTTAACAATTGAAATCATTGATAATGTCCAAATTATATGAAAATTGTGGATCGCTGGAAAAGATGTGGAGGCCTTCTGTATTCAGTTACTCACCCAAAACATTACATATCATTATTTATTATTATTTTATTCTGTTATTTTGTCAAATAACAAGTTTTTATAAGTGTGAATATATCTATATATAGTTTTATTTTAGACAGAGGAGCTCAGTGGTCCTAGAGTGATCCAAAACTTATATGTGGCTTATAGTTTGTATAAATTTAACACAAGTACAAGTGTCATCATTTATTTTTTCACTCATTACTTTTTGTCTCCTTTCTTGTCTCTCCCCACCCCTCAGTCCTCAACCCCCCTGTCCACATGCTGCCCCCCCATACAGTATGTGGTGCTCATGATACTCATTGGATTATCACATATTTTTAACTGTACCAAAAAAAAAAAAAAAAACAGAACTCACACAAGCCAGGTTTGGGATAGCTTCACCTGAGTGATAAGTTAATTAGAGGAAGCAGTTTCAAGATGGCTCAACTTTTCAAATCAGCATGATGAACAAATAACTTAAATTCATAGCCCAACATTTCAGGTTGGACAATCACATCAGTGATCACTGTGCCTGTTCTCTGTTTGATACCTCCTTCATGGTCTCTCTTCTGTTTGCTCAAATCATCTTGAGCTCAGTCCTCTGGCTGTAGAAACCCTTTTTGAAACATAAGAACATCAAATCAAGCTAAAAAAAAATCTGTTCATCTAAATTAAATACCAATTTATTTTTGCGCCTAAATGTCTGTTTAAAGAGGGTGAAATAAACACATCACAGGCAGCTTGTGTTTGTCTTTAAAATTTAATCTTGTAACATTATCCGAGAGAGGAAAGTTGTACAATACAATATTAATTGTAATAAATGTGTAGAGTCAGTTTTTCTGAAACAGTTGTTCCATTTGGGATGTAGAGTGGAGTCATCAGAGAGGTAGAGATAGAGGATGTAAACTACTCTGCCAGCGGAGGGGCGGGAAATGTAGATGCTGCTGGTCCCAGGTTGTCACTGGAGACAGGATGCTGGATGCACCGGGTAAAAGACTGCTAAAATGTCCACATTACTCCTTCTTCTTGTAGTCCTCCAGGTGAGCTAGAATCCACCCAGCTGGTGCAAGGATGGCCAGTGAGAACATTCCAAGGCCAATCACACTTTCCTGGAAGAGAGATGGAAAAGAATCAGTAAATGGACAGATCATCATCATCATCACTGTGTTAAAACAAGATTCATTAATGACGTTCACTATCAAACAAGTCATTTAAAGACTGTCTTCTCACAACCAATGCTACTGAAGGGTTGAACTGCAGGATTATGACAACAGTTTAACATGTTGAATTAAAAACTCAGCGTAGTTCTCTACTGACCCTGTATGAGTCTGTACCTTAATTTAAGGTATGATTACACTTCTTTCTCCTCCATCATGTTACACCATAAAATGTGATAAAACAGGGATCTGGACTGGCCTATGAGCATGTACTAAAAGTACTCCTGTTTGGACAATCTTTGAATACTTTGGTATATTCCAAATTACTGGAAGTTAAGTTAAAACAACATTTGTTTACTGACTACCAGAAAATGTGAGACTTACCCAGTCCATCTTTTCCTTATTGTATTTTCTCTAATCTTATCTGTGTATTTTTATCTTTTCGTGCACTTCAATTATTATAAAACACGGGGGGATTTCTTTGCACATGGGAAAAATGTTTGCTTACTGTTCACATGCCACGAAAGACTTTGACCTTTAGAACTAAAAACTGGAGTGATTTTTTTGCTTTCTTCTTTTTTTAAAAACACTGATGGTGCCGCAATCATAACCGCTCGCCAGGACTGAAAACACGCAAAGAGTGGTTCCTCTCGGAACTATTACACAGAATATCTGAGCTGAAAACAAACAAATATACTTACAATGTGGAACATGAATGGGCTGAAATCTGACTGATTACATTAGTGATGATTCAGAGTTTAACTTGTATTCTTTTCAGATCATAAGAGAAAGGGTTATTACTTTGAGCTTCTCATGAGAACATTTTGTTCCGGGTTGAATCCTTGAGCTGACATGTTAGCCTTTAGCGTTAGCATTTACTGATTCAATGGTTGGTAAATGTGAGTGGGTATTCAAATTAATTAAACTATCATAACAACGTTAAGTTGAAGGGGATGATTAACAAAAACCAAGATTTCAAAGAGTGTTTGTCTCAATTTGCTCTCTTTCTTAACATTTCTTATGACCTCGTCAGCCAAGGACGGTTAGCTGTCTGTCGGCTAAGGTTAGCCCGGCTCTCAGGCTTCATAAACCGGATCAGTGCAGACTCACCATGGCCCCGACCTTCCCCTTGGCCGGTCCGGCGTACAGGTTTGCCTTCTGAACCACGACCTGTTGTCGCAGGGAAGGGGCAGCACGGCTTGTGAGGGTCCTCAGGAGTCCCGACATGTTGGTCTTCGTTGATCTGTCCTCTAGTCTGAAGCGGAAGCTGTCAAGACGTCATTTCCTGTTATCACCACTGAGTCAGAACAGCACCACCTACTGACCGGACAGTCTTATTACCGCTTACACACCTGCCAACACTCCCAATTTTAAACCTCCTGCTTCCGACTGGTAATTTCTTCCAATTACTCACACACACACACACACACACACACACACACACACACACACACACGCATACACACACACATTTTTCATGGCACTGTGATCTGCAATATTTTCTTCTCATCTGCCTTACATTCAAACCTCAACAAAACATCCACACCCCTCTCTCCCCATAACTGGTTTCATCCAAAGACACTGCGTCAAATCCTCTCAGGGTGAATGTCAAAGCTGTACAGCAGGGGTCATCATCCACTACATTTGTCCAAGGGCAAGCATTGTTTTCAGCAGACCCTGTGAGGGCCAGATGCTCACATGAAATCAAAAGATTAAATTTGCATCATAAGTACGGTAATATAATTTTCAGGGTGCACTGGTGGCTGACAGTAACATTTTTGAAGTTTGAATAATGGCTCCTGTGGAGTTTGTTCCCCTTGTGCATGTGTTCTCTCTGGATCCCACAGTTCAAAAACATGCTCATCAGGTGAAATTGGGATTCTAAATTGCCTGTTGGTGTGTGCGCGAGAGTATGTCTGTCTCTGTGTGTCAGCCCTGTGACCAATTCTGGGTGTAACCCCCCCACCTGTGGCTCCAGCCACCTACAACCCTGAGCAAGATTTGTTGTAAAATATGAATGGAGAAGCAGATGGATTCATTTCAATTCAAGTTTATGTTATTGTCAATTCATATTTGTATTGCAGGTAGCCACCAGGGGGCAAGTGACTATCTGAGGTTTCATATTGGTGAGGCCGTAGAGCTGTTCATCACCATGAGATGTAGTGTGTCAGATTGAGAACAGAGCCAAGAGAAAAGCCTTTTGAATATTTTTTGACTTTTAAATATTTCTCTCTCAAAGAGCCTTAAGTGAAGAGTTGATGCAGAAAAGCTCAGTGTTGATAAAGAATGGACTGATAAGTATTTATAGAGCCAACTTTTTATTAATGCTGTATATGTGCCTCATTTGAAACCATACTGTCTCTGCTGCTGGTGGTGGAAAGAATATGAGATGTCACCACAATGCAAAGCATAGAGACTCTAGGAGTCATACTCTGAAAAGTCAGAGGCCCTTCAGTCGGAGAATCCCTCTTTTTGATGCCTCTTTATACCCACGAAGAGAAGTTATCAACCCAACTTCTACTGAACCATTAAGAAGAGTGTCTGCATGCAACAAATTTCTTGTTTTTGGTTGAAAGCAGGCTGTTACTCATGGCACTTTCAGAGGATGTCTGTTTCATTTGATTTAAAGGAGCTGTGAGTACTTTCCGTAAAAACTAGCATTACTGCTTGCAATAAAAACTCTGCCCCCCCCCCATGAGCACCTGCTCCACTCTATCATAAGGACCCAAAGCATGTTTGCTTTGAAGTGAATGGATGAAGATCAGACCTCCTTTTAACAGTACTTTTCTATTTTAAAACAGTCTTACTGGATGCAACACAACAAGGTAAAGTCTTTATGAATAGTTATGTAGCACTTTGTAAACTCAGTCTATAGCGTGACATAGTAGCCGGGTACATATAGCGCTACTTATAGCCCAATGCTCTGGAACATGTCCATAATGTGTAACGTTAGTGAATCCTAGTTATGTCCTACCAGTGCTCATCTACCAACTCCAGCCTCACCAACAAGAGCAAACACAACCTTGCTCTCCGTTTAATCGATGGACTTTAAGGTTTGAACATATCATTGCAATGTAACTGCTGCATGTCAACAGGAATGAACATTATCACAAACAGCTTGACCCACATTTCAGCCCATGCTCTATCAGTCCTCTGTTCAGCCTTCTTCTACTCTGACCTTCTTTTGCTGTCACAGTCCAGCTCCAGTTTCCAGCATTACTACAAAAAACTACATTACAAAATCATTTTCAGCAGAGAAAAACACAGATGTCTCTCCTCTCTCACAAACTTTGCTGTTGTCACAGAGACTTTGATGTGCCAAACGTCAATCTGGAAGCTTAGAATTAGCATTTAGAAATAACCTATTGTTTAGAGATGATATCTCATTTTAAATAGTGGATTACAGAAGAAATAAAGAAAGTAACACATTTCTTCTTGTCACTGGGGTACTTGTTGCAGTAATGTTCTGGGAGCCAGATGGAGAGCTTAAGTAGGTTGCCAGTTGACATTTACTGCCGCAAAGTTTCATCCTCGTGTCCTTTTCATCCTTATAGTCCCTCCGGTCAGAAATGATGAGGGGATTCAAGGAAATGAAGAGACTTGTTTTAAGAGAATGAGAAGTCCTGAAGCGACGTCTTTTGATGATGATGATGGCATCAGCTGATCCCCGCTTGATCCCCGGTCAGTCAGCTCTAATAGCTGCTTGTGTGTCTGCACTTAGGGCACTGTAATATCTCTAATACAATTCAAACAGTAACAATGCTTTGTCTCTGTTTTTAAACTGTTAAACAAACACTTTCACATGGAGAAAACCTGCACTGTTTATTCAGTGTCCTGTTTGGAAGCACTTTACTCATAACAGAAAAAAAAGAAACAAAGGAAATAGCTTGTAGATAGTCAACTGCACTTAAAAGGGGAGATGATGAAGCTTGTATACTGGTCTGCATAGAAATGAAACTTTGCAGCTTTGATATTTTTACATAATTTATTGATGTAGATATACAAGATAGGGCCCATCACGGACCCTTGTGGGACACCACTTTTTTCAAAAGGGTACCACTGCTCAGGTTGCTTTGTCACTGAGTGCCATAGGGAAATAAAACCTCTATGAAGCTATTTGCCACACTTTTACCCTCCAGATGGTTTCCTTGGCATTATCAACAGTATGAACTCTTTGTGTGATAAACAGTGTTAAGTCTGAAGTTCAGGCTTTAAACAACCTTAGTTTTGTAATGTCAAAGCTCATTGTTGAGAGACCGCCCTGCAGCACACTCCACGTGAGTGTTAATCCTCAGTGCTGTGGCCCACGTTTCATACAGAATACCTCCCAATAGCTGTGGATGGGGGAGCAGTGGTATGTAATAATCCCCTTCACCCCACACCCCCACATTCCCCACCCTGCCACCTCCACCTTTCAACAACAATATTCTACAGGCTTTAGTTAGACACATCTCAAAGTGCAAACTCTCTTCATCTCTTTGTCTGTCTGATTTTTATTTTTATTTTCAATCACAACTTATTTTCATCCTCTGTCACTGTTTTTCAAGATCATTCCTGTCTCCATTTGTTTTCTTGCTGGGTGAGAAAATGGGGATTGACTCTGGGGTCAATATTTCGGATACACCTTACGGGGGAAAGAGCGCCTTCACCCAAGTGGAGCACAACATTGTGGCTGGATACCTCCTCACTGCAGGTAATACAGAAGAGACGTCTAATGGTGTCAGAGATAGATGGGATTGTTTTATCAGGGTGGAGGGGGTTTCTGCTGAGTCTTGTGTTTCCAACCATAACTAGTGAACCGGGAAGAGAAATGGGAATGTGTGTTACTGGATAAAAAAAGACAAAGTACAATGTTGTCACAGCACTTATTTCAAAGAATTACAGTGAAACAACTATCTTATCCACTCCTTTGTGTCCTGCTGCAGAGCAGTGGCTCGAATATTCAGGATATGCAACTTTTAAGCTCATTCACATTACTGATGGATTGCTGAAGGCTGTCCCGGGTTAAAGACTCCTTCAATGTTTCTCACTCATGTGTGCTGTATTTCTCTGGCTGAGGGGGATGTATCAGGAGCTTCCTTTGAAGCCAAACACATTCTGTGGTTTTTTGCCAAATCAGATGAAATAACAGACACTCAAAAGAAACATCAATATTGATTTTAACTCAATTTCAACTCACTATCAAGCTATGAAAATATCAAAAAAGATGCCTTGATACTTGATTTTCTTGTAGTTAAGTGATGTGACTTAAGACATTTAGTCACTTGTTTTGTGGTGGTGTGAGGCAAGGGAAAGGACTGAATAACACAAATTGGACATTCTTCTCAAACCAGGCCATCTCATTTCAGGCTGCACAGGCTTTAATGGCCTTTATAGGATCCTTGAATTGGATCACAGCTTAAGTCCCTGCTAAGGAGATGTGGAGCTGGGGTGGGCCTATAATGTCTACAACCTAACTGTCTCCTCAGCCTCACCCTCAGTCCTAGTCAAGTCTTTAAAAAACTTATGGACTCAAAATAATCTAAACATTAAGTGATTAAAAAAAAAATTCTCCTCAAGGTTTCTATGATTGATGAAATGTCAGACTTGCATTGAGGGCCACAGCATCTGAACATGGGCTTAACCTCTGCACCAAACCTGCACCTAAAGAGCTGCATTTCTATATCCTTCTCTGGCTTCAAATATCTGAGACAGTAATGGCCACAATGCCAAACTCAAACCTCCAAGCCTCAAGACAGATCCACCTTCAAACTTGTGTTTCACAGCGACAGTGAAATTCTGACTCACCGTCTTCGCTCATTCTGACAGTTAAATCACAAGTTTCTCACAGGTTTGACCCATCCTAGGAGCAAAGGGACAGGACTAACTGTTTAACTAAGCACCAAAAAACCTTTCAATTATACCAGTGTTTGACACTTCAGCATCTGCTTTTTTTTCTGATACCAGAACGTAACCTGCTCAAGCAAGTAATTGTAACATTTTTACAGATGTTAAAATGTGGTTCATGCACCCCTGAGTTAACAAAGTTCAGTTCTGAGTCTTCATGTACTTAGTTCCTGTGACTTGGAGCTCTCCCATATGTCCTCATCAGACTCAGCATCCTCTCAGGACTAACCTCAGAGGTCTGTCCGCCTGTGCTCAAACCTGTGTCCCTGACATTCAGAACGTTTACACGCATGCAGTGGCCCTACTAAGGTCAGAGCTTGATTGTTAAGTCATAGCCAGGGTTATGGTCTTGTCTGTGTGTACATGTAGAAAAGTGAACTGGACTTCTGGCTAAGAACGCCTCACTCTGTGTCCTTTTTTGATAGGCCAAGCTGGTCATGTGTTGAGATAAATGCTCCTGTGGCTGTCAACTTTCTTACACACTATGTGTGTTAATTCAATTACAAATTTTGCCCCCCCCCAACTCTTTTATTATTGCCATTTTTTGTTGTGTTTGAACGCAGCATCCAACTGTCATAGTCATCTACTTCCTCCTCAAGGTTAAATTTGAGGTATATCCAGACCAGTCGAGTCCTTTCCAATCCAACCACAGTCCAATAGTAACCACATTATCTAGGTGTGTTGATCAAGCTTTGCTCAGTCTGAATTTGGTCTGACTATGTTTACATGTGTTTGAAAAGTGATTTTACGCTGGCTGAGCTCATACTCTGATTTCTGAAGCTGCACTGCAAAAACTGTAATCTAAGCAAGTCATTATGTTTAGTATTTAGTAAAAATTGTCTTATTATTCTTGATATGAGCTACATCCAACTGAGAAGTCCAGGAAAATGTCTTATTTCAGGTTTTTTAAAGACAAAGATGAGGTCTGAATTGCTTGTAACAAGTCAAAAACATCTGCCAATGGGACAAGAAAAAAGTTTCTTGTTGTAAGACACCTTTCTCATTTCAAGAAACTTAACAAGTGAATTTTTCTTATTCCATTAGCAGATTTTTTTTTTTTACTTGTTACAAGCAATTCAGACCTCATATTTGTCTTTAAAAAACTTGGAATAAGACATTTTTATGACCTGATCTGGTGAATGTGGCTCAAATCAAGAAAAATAAGACAATTTTTACTTCAAATAAGACAAAATGACTTGCTTAGATTTCAGTTTTTGCAGTGTGCATGTACTCACTGTTATGAATCAGACAGTAAATATGTGCAGAGAGAACATCATACAGGAACCAATCGTGCCGTGCTCAATGGCAGAGGAGCCCTGCAGGGGGGAAATTGCCCTTGAGTACATCACAGTTCAGATGGCCAGTGTGACCTGTCCTCATGACAGGCTGTTGTAAAAGAGTCACTATTCAACCTGGATACACAGAAGCCAAGAGCTTCAGCAGACCTGGAACTTTCTGGGGGTTTGTTCCAGAAAAGCAATTAACTTACAGAGTGGAGATCAATTCAAAGTCAGCACACAAAATAAGTTTTTATCCACTGCAGGCCCTGTTGACTCCTTTTTATAATTCACTGCTTTATCTGTGGTTGGTCTCTGATAAAGTTGGTGTCGTCATCAAATCTTTGGTGGACTCAGCACTGTGATACTACATTTTATTGGTGGCTACCGCTTCTTCTTGTCTTTTAAGACAGGCTGCAATATCAAACAATTTAGGTTGCTGGAAAGATTCATCGGTATAAGTCTCAGGTGAACGATAGTAATTTGATTTGTGTCAGTCTGGCTTTACCTGATGATTCAGGGCTGTATGTCTGACTCTGATCTCATACTGATTCTGCTCTTCCTGGTTTTTGTCTTCCTCTCAGGCATCCTCAGTTTATCAAGTAACATCGTGGTGCTGCTCATGTTTGTGAAGTTTAAGGAGCTCCGCACTGCCACCAACTACATAATCATTAACTTGGCATTCACCGACATCGGAGTGGCTGGTATCGGCTACCCCATGTCTGCAGCATCGGACCTTCATGGCAGCTGGAAGTTTGGCTACACAGGCTGTCAGGTGGGAAAGCAGTCTCAAAAGTCTGGGGGTTATAAATATAATCAATCTTACACTAGAATGTGGGTAAGTTTCAGATACTTCAAAAATGAGACTGGATGGGTTGTGTCAGACTTCAGGGCAAAAGTTCCCTCATAAAGCATGAAACACCACATTTGTCACTTTAGTACTGAGAGCATGACAGCATGGCTGATTTGACTTCCCAGCGTAAGCAAATATTTTTTCCTGAAACAAACACAGACACACAAAAACAGTTTCTCCTATTGATAGGGGGATGACTGTCCTCATTCTTCGTTTTAAAGGTGTTTCTGTCAGACAGAACTAACCTTTTTGTCAGGCCCATAAGTCAGAAGGTGCACGAGTCAGGACGCCTGTTACTCAGAGGGTCATCATGCAGCAATCCCATTAGTTAGAGGGCCTGGTAGTCAAAAAGCTTGTTCAGTAGAAAATTAGTTTGGATTTAGGTTTCATTATTATTTATTCTCAGTTGGCCCAGTATTTTAGAGAATTGCATCTCGTAAAAATCTTGCAAACCAAAACTTTTTAACACATGAGTTCAAAGGGGCCTCATGAATTGAAGAGAACGTTTTTTGTTTTTTTTTGTAATTAATTCATTTTTTAGGTTGGTTACAAAAGTCAGCATACAAGGGGCCCCAGCATGCCGATTTGCCCAGGGGCATGTGATGTTGTTCAGATGGCTCTGGTACAGATAACATGAATGATCAAAGAATAAAGCCATTTATTAAACTCTGCTTCAAGTTATTTTAAACATGAATCATAAGTCAAAAAGAAACAGGCCCCCTGACAAATGGGTCCTCTGACAAATGAACCCTCTGACTAAAGGACCCTCTGACAAATGGGCCTTCTGACTGAGGCCCTGTTTACACGGGAATGATTGCGGGTAAATCCAACAGAATATTTCATCAGAGGGGCCTTTTGTTTGCATGGCGACCGCACCGCGGGGGAGTGAATCCACAAGAATCTCAAGACTCCCCCCAGAGTGGAGCGTTTTGAAGACGATCCTGGTTACACCCGTCTAAATGGCAAAAGACGCAAAAGATGTCGTGTACACATGTTCATCCGGGCAACAGAACAGAAATGGAAGATGTTATGCATGTGCGTTCTTAAATAGGAGTATGCCGGTGTTCTATCACAGCACCACCAAGCAGCCTGGTGTCAAATTTTACCCACTATTGGGTCTCTGGAGGACGCTCACCTAAATGCGGAGAAAACTTGAAGATGATACGCCACTGTTGCAGCACTGTTGTGTCTACAGTCTTGATCGTGGTATAAACGTAGCCTGAAAAGCCTTTTGACTAACCTAACTTATAGGCCTTCTAACTATTAACAACTTGTCCTACTCTCTGAGCAGGGAGTCTCTAATAAGATGTTTTATTTGATGCTGTGTTGGAATAAAACCCAAAACAGAAATTTTTCGTGCACAAAACACTTTTTCTGTCCCATTCTGCAGTTATCTGTTTTTAGCAACAGTGACTGATTTTCTTCTGCTGCTATTTCCAGGAAGCTTTTTATTTCCGTTGTGAACATTTGAGCCTCCGAGCCTCTCTTCAAACTGACTGCACTCTCGTGCTGCAGTGTGTCACCTGCATACTTTCCAAATCCTTGAAAATGTCCTAAGAACTAACGTGACATACTTTGAGCCGCACGAGACCGAACCTTTGAGCAGCTGACGCACGTTCGCTTCAGTGGCCGCGTGTTTGGATTCTTATTGCAGATTAGAGGCTTTTTCTTTAGTCCCTGTTGTTGCACAGTAGTATTTAGTCATGTGATACTAATCTACGGACCAAACATCGACTGTTTTCTTTACTGTGCCTCTTTTTACATTCCCAGATGTGCAAAGACACTCCAAAGGCTTTGTGTCTTTCTTTGAAGCTGCTGAATGATCGTGCCATCCCTGGTGCCTGGTGCCGTTGTGTCCATCTTTTTCTGTAGCTTGTTGCTGGAGATGTGTTTCAGCACTCTCCGTCTGTTCCGTTTAGAAAAACAAGCTTCCATGCACATCGCTCCCTGCTGTGAGAGTAGACTCCAGAAAAAAATTGTAATTTCTTCCAGCAAACCCAGATCTTAAAGCTCCAAAGAGGAACTTTCATTTGTGCTTATTTTGGCACCCCATGTAGGCAAAGCTGAACCTACTTCTTCTCTCAAAAGTTTAAGTTGTGATTTTTAAAAACCAAACAGATCTGATTTTATAAAAACACCGTAAGGTACAATTCATCACCTGTGTTTATATAGAGCACGATGTTCTGATGAGAATCAGTTTGAAAAAGAATGGAAATGAACCGCTTTGTCAGGAAAAGTCGGCATGAAGTTTGATTGTTGCAGAAGGTTAGTCGCATCTGTATATACACCCTTCAATTGCTCGTAGAGACGCAAAGAGGGTGGTTGCATTGACATTGAAATAGACAATGATAGAGTGTGTGTGGTAAGTAAAAACAGCTGACCGGATACAAAACAGACTTATTCAAAAACAGACTTCATGAATTCATGATGGACCTGGTTCTTGTAATGTGACGTGGGATTAAGACATACAGGTTCTCTCTCTCTCTGTTCTCTTGACTTCATGAGACATTCTCAGTCCTGATAAGCAGTACCAGGAAGCTGGATGTCAACTCAGTCAGTGAATCCAGGGTTTTCCAGTCCTAATCAGTGCACGCTCATATAAAAGTGGTGGGGTTTGCAGCTTCTGACCAATCTTGAACAGGGAGAAACCCTGCAGAGCAGCCTACTAAACCACGAAGAAGCAGACAATTAGATACAATTAAACCTATTCAAAAATAAATTCAAACACTTTATTCGGGGAAAAAAACAACACTGCTGCTGCAAAAAACCAGAAAGATATACTGTCAGAAAAGCATCTAAACAGCCTGAAATTACAGAAAACATGTCAGTAAATGTGAAAATGTAACAATGCAATGAGCACTGATTTAAAAAAAAAAAAAGCCAAAACTGAGCCTGTTCTGAAAATTTTAATGATAGACGTCAGGAGTCAGTGCGCAAAGTTGATTGACATAGCATGGGATCAATTTTTTTTCTGTGTTTCAGTTCTTGACGGCGAAAATGGACTCAGTGCAAAGATTGTAATGTTGGCTGCACTGCAGATTCAGCCTGTAGCTTTTTTAGATTGTTGCCCTGTAGCCCCTGGACTTTCTTGAGCTTCTGATTATCAACTCATAAAACTCGTGTCTGTTTCACATCATATTATAGAATAATCTCCAATAGAACACTCCAAAAATGTGTCCATAAAATTATATAGCTTTTAGTTGTGATTTACATGCGATGTCTCTGTTGTTAGCATTTCTTTATGCCCAGATGCAAGACTGAGCAATTGAAATAAGCACATTGAAACAATCCCTGGAAGCTACGCTGCCGTGATTGGCTGAATAGGAGGGAGACATCTGATTGGCTACATGTATTTGTCGGTGCATTTGTAAATCAAAGCACATCAGGAGAATCTCAAAAATTCTCAAAAACATTTGTGAAGTCAGTCAGTCATCCAGTCAGTCAGTCAGTCAGCCAGTCATCCAGTCAGCCAGTCAGTCAGCCAGCCAGCCGGTCAGTCTGTCAGTCAGCCAGTCAACCAGTCAGTCAGTCAGTCAGTCAGCCAGTCAGCCAGTCAGTCAGTCAGTCAGTCAGTCAGTCAGTCAG